>JBBPRA010000117.1:0-56374 GCA_038092775.1 Boletus rubescentipes | reverse complement strand
CCCACAGCCTCCGAGTCAACGTCCTCCGTCGTTCGGGGTTCCAAGACATTTCGGTGCGCCGACTTACGCTCGCAATTTCCGCCGACATCGTTTGATGTTTTGATGGAATATTTCTGGTCCATCTTACCTCCTCCGGCTGGTCCAGGTAACCGCTGAGTGGGATTCCATCCTGCTTATACTTCCATTGTGGCCGTCTGTTGTATTTCCCGCGGCGGCGCATGACCAACTGCACACTCGTAAATCAATGTTTCAATGCCACCGAACTGAAATGTCGCATTTAGCACGTCCAAGTCGTGGCCCGGGGGTCTCTCGGGGATGAGGTATGTTTCAGGTTACACTTATAAATCGAGCAAACAAACAAAAATGTGTACCCGCTAAAAAGTAATTCAGCTTCAACATGGAACTGGAACTGGTAAGGGACAGTCATACCAGTGGAATTTTACTGGTGATCATTCAGACAGCTACCTGGTTAAGGTGACGCCGCATCGGGCCGTGGTCTGGGATTACTTTTCAGGAAATTCCATCTTGCTGGTCCCGAGTCAGACTTGTCCCTGCCGATAGCGTCGAGAACGTGTTTTCAACCCTCCAGGCCGGCCGGAATCAGTAACTCATAAGCGTTGAACTAGTGCTGAATGAGCCGGCTAAGCGTCGCTCTTCCTTTTCAGAGTCGCTTACGAGCATTCTGGCCAATGAGGGGCTTGAAAAACTGTCATGGATGAGTACGTTATTTTTGAGGTCTGCAGATTGGCAGCGCCACCTGAATTAACCGCTGAATGCCCCTGGAATTATACAAAGCGACCGACTTGACATCCGCGATATCATCATAGTGAGCTCAAAGCGACGGGGGTACTAGTACAGTATGTACAACGAGAATGGTATGTATATCTCAACGTCGCATTCCAGGTAAAAAATGAATGGCCAATAGACATGACGAGAACCGGCATCTCCGTCATACGGCATCAGGAGACATCATGATGCGGCACTGCAATAACCTCGACAGAAATCAAGACATGATGCATGCGTGGTCACTACACAAATGTTATTGGCCAGCGCGGAAGTTAAAGCCACAGGGTTACGTGCGCCGGCATAGCGGTCCTCGAGCACCTTACGTCAAGTCTGGGATCGAGCTTGGAAGCACTTGCTCCAGAGAGTCTGTGCGTACAAGTGCAAGTGGGCAGACATGAGCGCCTCCACCGGGACTCTCCTTACTCTCCATCTTATGACGACTGGAGCAGCAACACAGAGGATGCTTACACACCTGCCATGACACACCAAATGCGACCCTACGTTTAAATAAATTTGCTGCCTGAGGCTCTACACATAATAAAGCTGCATTTGGCGGTGGCTTGCGGCCCGAGGGATGGATTGCGCTTATAGTTGTAAAAAAAGTTTCGTACCCTACTTCAACACCGCTCGACATGCAATTGGAACTGGTAAGAGATTGACAGTCAATGGGTTTCCGTTGATAAATGCTCCTTACAGATTCGGGTTGCACGTCAAAATATTCGCTCGCTTCTCGAGCACTGCCATGTTTCATATGAGGTCGATGTCCCGTTCGACAAGGACCTGTACCAAGAATGTATCGACGATGCGATACGACGTGGTTACCCAGTGGACGGTCATCTACCTTTTCGGACATTTTTACGACAGGGGGCCGTCTATGTCGCGATGACGTTGAGGCATCTCCCCCACCGTCCGACCCAGATATGGATGGCCCAGCTCTTGGCTTGTGGTATTTTTGTGGACGAAGTAGACAACCATTTCCCAGAAGAGATGTCCAACGTTTATCTCTTCAACACCCGGTTTATTCGCAAAGAACCACAAGGGAACGGCATTCTGGATGCATTCGCAGATGTCATACGTCGGGCCTCAGACCTGTATCCACCTATCGCCTCTCATTTGATTACCACATCAGCGCTGAACTTTGTCACTGCCAACTTACTAGAGCACGAGACGGGATGCATGAAGGTACTGCTATTGAAATTACCCTTGAGAACATGTCACTAACGACGACGGATAGATCTCGAGTTCCGCACAAGAGTATCCTACTTACCTGCGAGCCTTGTCTGGTGCCGCGGAAGCTTGCGGATTCGCCGTGTTCCCACGGGAGATACTATTGAATGATTACATTCAGGCGATCCCAGAGATTAGGATGTTCATCAATAACGTCAAGTGTGTTTTGTCCTGTCTCGCATCAACACTTGATTCACCATCTGTTTTAGTGACATAATGTCCTTTTACAAGGAAGAACTAGAAGGTGAGAAGACCAACCAGATCTCTACGCTAGCTGCTTGCACGAACAAATCGAAGTTGGACACGTTTACCGAACTGACGGAGACGACGATCCGTGTCTACAACAGTATCATAAAAATATTGGAGGGGTCTCCGGAAGCTTGCAAAGCATTTAAGCACTACGCGGTTGGGTTTATTCGTTTCCATACCTCAGTAGCAAGATACCGATTACAGGACTTGGACCTGTAGATACTGTCCTCTTACTTGATGACTTGAGGTTGGCGTTCACGAGTCAGAATCGCGATAGCACCATTGCGCCGTAAGGGCATCCGGAGCACTGTGTACGTGTCTCTTAGGGAAGCCCACCTCGTGTTCGGAGGATATAGTGAAGCGAAACGTCCGAAAAGTCGAGGCTGTTCTCCTTGACCAACTGATGTTTCCCTCGACCAAGCTGACAACCTTGCACACTTCCCCCCAGCAAGGATTTCTGATCAGTGCAACAGATAAGTTCAAGTTGTGAACATGCGTGCAGGGTTGACTGAAATACATAAAATCTTCCCAGTTGCTGAAGGTTTAAGGTTGGACGAGGAGATCCTTTAGCGGCTGGAACAGGTCCAACACGGGAGATGCCGGAGGCTAAGTACTTATTTCCTTTGTGACGTTTGATCGTTGGACTATCCCCTGAAAAGTACTAATTTCCGAATCATGGGAGTCATGACCGAGCGTGACGAACTCTGCGATTACTAGTAACCTGTACTTCACGGAGAGCTCGCCGGAGGTCGAACTTCGTCCTACACTGCCTCCCCCAAGAACTTACTCACATACCTCTAGAGTCGCCGTCTACTCACTTTCCGGTATGGGCTAACGGTAAGCTAGTCACCGAGACAACGGTTCACTCGTAATTTCCTGGCGGTCATTCGGGCAGCTACCTGACCACAACCCATTGAAGGACATTCAAGTCTCCCGCCCCTGCGGCACAACTTGAAGTAACCCTTGAGTGGAGCCCCATCGCGCCACGAGCGTGCGTCGCCGTGACATACAGATCGATTCTTCGACATAAATTATGATTGATGTAAATGTTTCAACATATATATGAAAGTCTGTGATAGATCGCGTCACACTGCATGATGCACTCGTACGCGTAGACTGGAAGCTCGATATTTTATTTCACCTTTGCTCACAGGTGGTTGATTTGAAAGGTGACAAGCATACGAGGACGTTTCTGAGAGGGTCACTACCAATGCAGTGTCTTCCTAATGCTCAATTCAAGTTTTACATCGTCAAAGCATAGCAATACAAATATTACCAAGGAACCAAGTTGAAAGTCTGTGATCATAGCGAGCTAGAGGGGTATGTACAATATGAATGGTATATCTGAATATCGCGTTTCAGGTAAAGTGGATGGATCGTAATAGACATAATGAAAACTCAAACGGACGAGGTGATTCGCTGGTCAACTGGACGTGCTAGTTTCGATCACCTGTCTCGAGGCTCGACGCGTTAGCAGGTGGCTAACAAAGACCACAAGACATGATGCATACGTGGTACATAAAGGTGATTCGCTAGCACGGACATTGACGACACGGGGTTACACGCGCTGCCGCAGCGGTCCTCGAGGACTTTATATCAAGTCCTCTGGGATCGAGCCTGGAAGCACTTGCTCTGGAGAGTCTGTGCGAGCAAGTGGAGGTGAGTCGACGCTGGCGCCTCCACCGGGGCTCCTGCTGATCTTGAATACGAGCTTTCCTGCCGCTTGACCCTCCTCTAGGAGTTCGAGTTCGACCGCTGTCGTTCCGAGTCACCGCGTCAGTAGGAGAGCAAGGCACCAAAAAGAACGTAGACGCACGTGTCTCTGAATGTTCCAGGAGGTCAGCAAGGCTCTCCTTGCTCTCCGTCTTTTTGATGATTTTCCAGCTAAAGAAAAACCGTCGCGCGTACACTTCAATCTCGACCTTGGACGACTCCAGGCCCGACCTGTGTGAATAAACCACCACACGAGCTGCATCAGTCATCGATGTAAACAGCCGTACACGGCCTAACGCACAGCTTGACAGTCTCGCCCCAACGCGCTACGAATTCCTCTCCCTTGTTATACTTTGTCGTCTTCGTCCTCTGCGGCACCTTGCCGCCTTTGACTCGCACATAAAAGAGCCCGCTAAAGAAGCCTACTTTGGCGGGCAGACCGCTTGCTTTAATGTCTGGGTGGCATCATAATTAGAGAATACAATGAGGGGAAGGGGGTTGACGTACCTGTGATCTCAACCGCGATTTCGTTGGCTTTGCTTTGCTCTGGCGTTCCAGCAGGAGGTTCCGAGTTGGCAGGGGGTACGGTAGATTGGTCATTGATAGGCGCATTTGGCGTCGACATCCCTGCAGAGCGACCTCACGTGTCCAAAAGCAAAGAGAATGAGTAGATCGCGTCAACGAGGCGAGAGGGGGGGAGAAAGAAAGTTGAAAGTAACAAGCCAGGGAAGACCCTCGGGCTGAAGACAAGCAACTTGAACGCGAGAGACGCTCGAGGCGTTGAAGAACGGCGATCACCTTGAACACCAGCTTCTCATCTAGGTATATAACCCTTACAGCCTCCACCCTCGCTCCGACTCCGCCAATGAGATGTAGGCGCAATCCCTTTGCGCTTCGCGAATGCCCCCAGGGAAATCGAAGCACCATCTCCAACGAGGCCAGGGGGTTCTTTTCGCATTCGACCGCAAAGGCGTGACCGCCGACGCGAGGCGCGGCGAATTGCAATTGATAAGAGCGCAGAGGCGTCTCTTTTCCACTCGTCACTCCCGTGATCATGTACATGATAGGTCTAACCGGCACCTTTCAGAGGGTCACCAGTCACCAGTGACCCCCATACAGACCACCCATGTTTATCATCGACCGTGCCATCTTTCGTAAACGACGACTCAAAATGGACAAGACGAGTTCCCTGCGAGCGAGGTCACGTTCGCGAAACCGGTCGGAACAAAACATGCCTATATCATTCACATGACAAGTTGCACCCATGGGAAATTCTTTGGCTCCCTTTGAAGGTGCCTTGGAACACGGACACACACGTAGTAAGTGACCGATCAAACTGTGACAGAGTCTCTAGACTTGCCCATTCTATCCCACCCATGCGTGTATCCTCGATAGATCCGTCCGGCGGACCGCGTGCATTATCCGTTGATTGCACTTTGACTTTTTTTCCTCGTTGAGCAAGTCAAGGACGCTAGAGAACGGAACCACATGAAAAGACGTGATCGAGTGGCTTCACGACGTACCTCGACCAAGACAGGACGCCCAAGGCAGCGAGGCCACTCGAAGCGACCGATAAGCCACGCGGACGACCTGGACCCTTTCATTCATCAAACGTGCGCCAAACATGCTTCATCCACAAGGAAGGCAAGCCAGCCAACCAAAGGCGTCCAATCAAGTCCATATGCACCGACCTGCATTCTACATCACACTGCCATGCCGCCGTGTCACGCCAAGCACAAACGAAAAAGAAAAATACATGCGCTCAGACCCACAACGACGTCCCCCGATCCCTCCTCACGTCCTCTGCAAACAACCCGTCAAACTCTTCTGCAGACTGCCCAATGGTGCCAAACGCATCCTGAAGGGTATGTCCAAGATAGTCCAGTTCTTGCGTAACGCCTTTCATCGTAAGTGCATAGGCAAAGAAGAGTAATTGTCTAGAGCCGTGCACTTGGCGGTTCTTGACCACATCTAATTTTCGAATCGCATCCACCTAGGGTTTCATACACGTCAGTGGCGACCTGCATTGCGATCTCGTACAGCTTACCAAGCGCTCTCGGGCCTTTTCGGCGGGTGGTAGATAGGGTGGCAATGGCGCTTTCAAACGAAATGCGGCTGCCAAGGTGGAAAAGTAGAGAATGATGTTGCCAACCATCTCGCGCCGTTCCTTGTTGACAGGGAGAATAAAGTCCTTTCTGACACTCTAGAATGAAACATCAAGCCAAATGCATTACAGGGGGTGATCGCTCTTACAGTGAACCTAGACGCCACCAAAAGAGGTCGACTAAGAATAGGCCATTCCGATACAACAAAACGAAATGACGCACCATTCCTCGCGCGTGGTAACGCACCGCATGCTATGGAGCTTATCCAAAATTGTTTGCAAACTCGTCAATATCGAGCGGTAGAGCAAAATCGGAAAGGGCCCCTTCAACCTCGGTTCGTGCTGCGTCTGAGCCAACAACCCTTGTAACTCGATCAGTTTGATTTGAAGATGCAATTCCCTATTTGCAGGATCAGCCATATCCACATGGCGAGGGTGACGACATACATAGCCATGAACTCCTGAATGGAGTCGCTGAGCTGTGCACTGGCGGATTTGGACAGGAGCGGGGTATTCTCGTCCGGGGCTTGTGATCCGTTTTGTAGTCCCTCGTGTGATTCATCAAAATAGTCGACCAAGCCAGAGTTTGATGCGACTAAACGGGTGTACAGCCAACCGATGTTGAGACAAAACCTGTGCCAAGCCGATGAGATGCGGCTGGATTGGATTCGAATGTCACAAGCGAAGAAAAAAAACGTACTCTCCAAGTGCCTTGCTCAGTTCACGCCTAGCTTCCGACGGCCACCAGAGACGCGATGCAATTAATGCCCATATCACGCCAACGATGACAGACGTGGAACGGTGGTAAGCGATATCCAATACGGGTACGTTATCTTCCCGTGTATTGAATCTACCAAAAAGACGTGCGTCAGACAATAAGCAAGGCCCGGTTTCCAGACAACGCACGCATAGAGACATGTCAAATTATAGGTCAGGAGCACAAACCGTCCCGAGGTAGCGTACTCCGGCTTCGCCACAATGTAGTAGAAGCACGGTAATGAGAAAAAGAAGCCGAATATCGATAGTACAACGCCATTTCCCGGGAATAGAGTGTATATCCCGGCCGCTACAACGGCACCCAACCTGTGCATTTTTGTTAACAAAACTGCAGATTCACGTGCAAGATTTACCGTACAACGTCCCCAAGGCACGATGAACAGCGAGAAAGTTGGTCTTGAAAGGGAACAGTCAGTAGCCATCACGATCCGAGTCTGCGTGGGGAAAGACGTACCGCCCCAATCGTGGGGGACATGACCACGAAGCACTGCGACGTAACCAAAAAGTTAACTTGCCGAGCTCTAAACCCCGCACCATCAACTCACTGATATGAGCGCCCATTCTCCTCTGTATTCCGTAAATAATGGACGTGTGGCATCAAAGAATGCAGGTGCGGCCAACAAAGCGGTGGACATGCCGACTTTGAATGCATAATTGATATTACGATCCCTCAACTGATCTCCAAGGTCCCATAGCGATCGCAGAAATCGTTCGATAAAGGTGAGGTTGGAGCGGTCTGGAGTCTGGAGTGTATTCGGCGCATGAGGTCGGACCTTTGGAAACGACACCTTGGGATGGCGCTCGTCGGCGTTGAAATACGTGGCTGAGTATCAACATCAATTCCAAATACCGGAACAAGCAAGGGTCCATGTGCTTACAGATACGACGCAAACCAGCCCGTGTCGTCTTTTCAGATCGTCTTCGCCGTCGGAATGATCGGATGCAAGAAAGGAAAGACTTGGGTCCGTTGATGAAATAGCGTTTGAACCAGTTTTGTCTCGAGAACCTGGCTAACTCCACCGCATATATTCTTCGCATCGCATCCGTAAGGGACATCAACTCCCCGGCGAACTCCTGAAGGGTAAAAATAAAGCTGCACGGCCACGTCAGTATTTGAATTGGATTCGGATGATCTCGTTCCACTGACAAGTAGACAAGAAAAATGTGCTCGTGTTCGCTCTCCGTCAACAATGGGTTGTCCCCCGATGATGAATGCGTCGACGAATCCGACGAAAAGTTGCTTCGTCTGTACAATCGCAAGAGTGCCTGGTTCGACGTGCTTTCAAACGTAAACAATGCCCGATCAATACCGTCGATGATCTTGTGAAAATCTTGCGGTTGCATCATCTTGTACTGCTCCGTGTCCTGGCTATTCACAAACGCCTCTCGTAATCGCTTCAAACAAGACGTGCACGCGTTCTATTCGCGTACCTCAGTAAAATTGAACCCAAGAATGTAAAACAACCTTACCGAAAGTGCCTTGAATGGCGGACCGACATCATCCACGAGATCGCCAAACATGTCCGCAGCTGCACGTAACAGCGCCTCTTCGAGATCGTCCGTCTGCGACGCAAATGAATACCGCGTTTTTCCCTTGAGCCCCGATGGCACGTCCTCGGACGGACGCCGGAGAACAAGCTTCCCATCTCTCTGCGCCTTGGACAACTCGTATTGCAGCCGCGTCCCACTCCGAAGACCATTCAGATGTTGCGCAAGTCGCGTCAGACTATCCACCGCATCACCATAGGCCTGCTTCGACAACACCCTCTCCTGTTCCCCTAGAACCCCAAACCACTCTGAACGCGCCTCGGCCAAGCTCTTTTTCAGACTCGTAAACGAGGACTGATGGTTCTCCACCGCGCGCTGCATCTTCTCGTGACTAGGCTTTCGGATCGGCTCCTCGAGAAGGAACGTATTGGTGATCATGCCGAGCAAGGTCCCAAACGAGTCGAGGGTTTTTGTCATGTTGGCCTGAAGGTTGTAGGTCGCGCTTTGTGGCCATAGTGAGAAACAAACCACGTTCGAGATCGCAGTGCCGACGAGCACGATGGATGATACCGCCAAGAGCGTTTCCCACGTGCCCTCTCTCACCACGCTAGCTCCAAGATCAGCCAAGATGACGCCAGAGGATCACGAGTGGGACTTACACGATGAACAACACAGTCGCCGACATGGAACACGCTACAGATCCATTTATGATTAGCAGTCCCCGATTGAACGCGAAAACACTCGCCCGAGTTAAACGTTGGCTTCGACATCCACACCTTCATCCACGTGAGCCCCCATATCGTCAACCCCACCCATAGAATCAATTCAAAGTCGGCCACCAACGCCAACCCCGGTTTCACATCCAGCCACCAAAACAACGACAGGCCACTGAGGCTCATGAGTGCGGAATACAGCCATGCAACCAAACAATACGAATCAGCCTCAAACATGCCTCCAATCGTCTTTGCAGGGTTATAATACACAGAGCTAGAAAGACATGATGTCAGGAAAGAACACACATGGGCATGGAATGGGGCTTACATGGTGGCAATCATGTGTGCGGAGGCGTACGGACCACCAGCGCCATTTCCATAAGACGTCAAGTCCCCAAAGAACCGCGAGAGCGACGGATGAAAGGTGAAGAGCGACCCAATAAAATACGCCACAGAGCATTTCAGAATATTCTTCCAGAGAAGGGGTATGGTAGGCACGCGCCAACGTGTACTCGGCGTGCGCGAGACACGTGTCGTCGGAGTGGCCGTGTCCTCCGAACCCTCTACAGATACCTCCTCAGCTACCGTACGCTCTGGTTCGGAATGTGAATACACGTCTTGTGCACTGGCTGCGCGTGGGTGGGGTGGTATCGACGGGGCGATGGCAACGTCGCTTGGGAACTCTTCGGTGGGCGACTGTACGACCGAAATTGGCTGCAAGAACTGCTCCATAGACCGCCGTCTCGGCCCAGCATCCTCGCGCTGCAATTGAACCTCGTTCTCCATGAGTTGTCCAAAGAGCGACCACTGATGTGCGGTCGATAAATGGGAATGCGACGCGGTCGAGCGGCGTGTGCGTAGGATCCTGTATGGAGAGGACGTTCGGTGAGGTGGGGTATAAGAGAGACTGCGGCGTTCTAGCACTGGGCGGGCTCGTTCAGGCAAACTCGATAATGACGGCATTCGACGATCGCGAGGTGTGCTTGGCTCTCCGTCAATATAGTCCGGCGAAGCGAACGAGGACGTGTTGGCAGGTGAATCGCTGTAGATGGACGAGGGGAGCGAGGAGTCGCCATGGTGGTCGGAGCCATCCACTGGCAAGTGAGACATGTTTGCCTATTCGGAAGCGTCGCCTCTGCACTCTGCTAGTGTATGGGTTCGTTATCCGCTAGTTCGATGATAAAACGAGCAAGCCTATAAAGTAAAAAAGGTAAACGCCTGGGTAAGGACACTACCGTTTACGTACGACTTGGCGCTGGGTCCTCCTCCACTGACATTCTGCCAAGGCCGTGATCTCAAAAGTGTACAAAGAACGGTTATCAATCATCAATAGAAGCGAGCCGGAGCTTGAAGTCAACGCCTATCTCGTTCTCCGTTGGTAAAAACGCCACAACCAAATTGTCCGAACATATGTACATGCATACAACAAGTCCATCTTCTGTCCATTTTCTGGATTACGCTGCGAGTATCAGTACAAAAAGGTAGCCCCTGGCAGGAAGAGTATGAAGTCTGAACAAAACAAAAAGTAACAAGTCAAGGTTATGTGGGATTGGGGCTCTCCAGAGGCATCCAATGGGTAATACTAGAACAAGCAGGTAAAACAAAGATATGGCACGTATAAAAATATAGACTAGCGTAACAATTAACAGATGTTTTCAGAGGTATGAGACGAGTGTCCATGATAAGTCCGTTACAGTTTCTAGAGTCCAAGTAGCGTCCGAGCTGGCAAGAGAGAGTCCAACTGGGAAAGTCCAAAGAGCGTCCTTGAGTACGTGCAAAGTCGTCAAACGAACGTGATAATAATGGTACAGGACAGTCAAAAAGTGTGTCCTTGAAGCCACAGGGGCAAACGTCCTCAAGGTCTGAGAGAAAAGAGGCTCGAACAAAAAAGCTCAAAAACAGTCCCACGTGGGTCAACAAACATCCGGCAAGCTGCTTGATTAGGTGTCCCTTCAGTTGGGACCGGGCATCGATATTAAGCGGTAGACCGGACTATAGTCCCGCCAGTCTTTTTTGTACTTTGGCCACCGAGTACCCCAGTAATGGATACCGTGATCCAAGGCTGGTCATGGCGTAGAGCAGCGCTCCAATTTCATTGCGGACCTCGGCGCTACTGACGGCGGGCCAAGATGTTTCGATCAGATTCAGTTCCCGGATCAACGTGTCCATAGCGGCCGTCCAGCAAGGCTAACAAGAATGCAATCAGACAGGCATCAGGGCAAAGCACTGGCACACGTACACCAAGAATAGGGTCCAGGAATTCGTAATCTGCCTCGGCAATGTGTTTGGTGATGGAGACACAGCACCGCGCCGCCTGAAGGCACTTTTCGTATGCAACCGGATCTTCGTGTCCAAAGGGAGAATAGAGATGAATTATTGCAACGTGAGCAAGCGTGTGTATTGTGATGTACGCTTGCTTATCGTCAGGCACGGTAGCGCCCAGTTGGTGGACGGGGACGAGCGTGGAGATGAAGCATGCAACCGTGTGTTCTAATGTCTGGAAATCGTCCATGAATGCGTTCGAGACTGCGTAATTGTCAGAAGAGTGCAGATAACCTGCAGGAACAAGCCGCCTACGCTGATTCCAATTTGATGCCAAGTGGTGAGCGTGGTGGAAAAGCACGGATGCCTTTACTCTGAGGGCCAGCGGCGAGAAGCAGCCTCCAAGGTTCGACAGTCGTCCATCAAAGAAGCTTCGGGTGGTCGAAAAGGAATGGATATCATCGATTTGACCCTGAATGCGTCGTCAGTCATCAACCTCGAGGCGAACCGATATTGACTTGCCGAATCATATTCTTCCATGCCCTGTGGCCACGGCATAACGATGGACAAGGAGCCCTCGGGACCGCCTGGGATGGTGGCGGGTTTCTGAAGAACTGTGGACCAGCATCGATCGAGAACAAAGACCTGCCAGAACGTCAGTATTCTCTCGCCCTGTTCGACAGCGTCCTTTGCTGGCTCGAGCTGCAAGGGCGCCATTACTCCAGTGGACTCGAACACCGAGCGATTCATGATCGCCCCATGAAGGCCACACTGCATGGTCAATGACGCCGCCGCGGCTGCATGGTAGCTCCCCTCTAACGCCCGGCCATTGGACAAGAAGTAGACGGACAGGAGACAGGAGGCTTGGATGACGTCGAGTACGCGATTGTTGTACTGGAGGGCGTCGCTGAGCGCTTCGAGGGACCGAATGAGGTAGTGCGACTCGTGCTCGCTGAGCGGTCCTGGTCGTGAGATGTAGCACGCCCAGAGGAAGACGGCGTTTGTAAGGCAAGGATGGTGTTGTTCGGAAGCGGGACGCGTGAATGAATCTCGTAAACGGCCCATGTGGAGACCCAGGAGGCATTGATGGCGGTGCGCTGAGAAAATGTCAACCCTGCGAACGGGCATGAGAAAAATGATGGGTATGTAAAGATAAGATGGACGTACAGCATCTGTGCCAAATCGACCGTCGGCTGGGGCTCGATATGGAAAGCATCGCTGAAGGGTGTTGGGGAGGGCGAGGGTACGTTTTGAATCCAAGCGTGCTGGGGCGAGCCAGTGGCTGAAAGGAACTGAGTCAAGGGGTGAGACGAGTATGGCACAGCCTACCGGATGGCGGGAGAGGCGAGTGAGGCGCGGAAAACCCCGTGCTTCCAGGAGAGCCCAGCAAGGAAGAGGACGAGCTCTCTGACCGGCGGTGGAAGTGAGGATCGTGGAGAGTGACGGAGGGAGAGGTGTACTCTGGATCCTCGAGTTCCCTTATCCGCTGCTCGAGACGTTCAATGTTCTCCCGCAACAACTGCGTCCTCGTCTTGCCCTTGCCATCGTCGTACTGACAACAGTCTGGTTTCTTTGCACGGATGCACTGCTGGCAAGCAGGCTTGAGGCCATCGCATCTC
Source organism: Boletus rubescentipes (assembly GCA_038092775.1). Lineage (NCBI taxonomy): Eukaryota > Fungi > Basidiomycota > Agaricomycetes > Boletales > Boletaceae > Boletus > Boletus rubescentipes. Next base: position 43,436 of record JBBPRA010000117.1, on the reverse strand, counting down.
TACACGGACGTGAGCGGACAAGGGTGGAGAGTGGCAGAGAGACGGACCATTTTTCGTTTTCTGGACAAGGCGCGTTTGAGCATGAATCAAAGTTAGTTGCGAGAGACTGAAAATACCTGCAGCGGAGACATGCCTTTCCCCGTTGGAGGGTAGGCGGCGGCGTGAGGGGCGATTTACTGGCCATTATTGGAACGGTACTAAATATACACGAATGAGAGGGAACCTAGGGAGAGTGTGTTGGCGGTGGATGGGTGGAGTGGAGTGGGGAGAGGGACGAACCGAATTGCCGCGCAACAGGTGGGAGACTACTACTAAGCCTTTACGACGGGGATAGGCATGAAGATCAGAAATAAGTTACTGGGAAGTTCATGGAGGAGGGCGTTGAAATACTTATGGGTTGCCGTTGTTCAAGGGATACTAGACACGCGGCGGCCCAATTCTGGTCAAGGATTTAACCGGCGAGTCTCTGCCAGATCCAGTACTGATCCAGCAATTATCCACTGCAAGGGTCCCTTCCTCCAAGGAACGCAGGCAAAGGACTTTCCCGGTTATCGTAACCTGTGACAGCCATCCAAACACTCCGTCGGCGACGCTCTAACTGCGATTTGTTTGAGTTTCATTTTCGATCGTCTTGTCGACCAATTCGTACACTTGAGCTCGACCTCTCACACCGGCCTTGCCTTGCCGTCTCATCCACATCAACGGCTCCCGGTCCGCGACCACCCATTCTGACTCACTCTGCCCCAAAGTCAGTTCACGTGCGTTCCTACACCGTCCTCGAGATACGCTGTCACCCTTCTTATCGATCTACGGTTCCAGTTCATTGTACGTGCCATTCTCTGCTGTCCCCGTGGACTTGTCCGTGCAAAGGGCTGTGCTCACCTGCTACGTTTCGCACGTTCAGTCAAACGCCGAGAGCCCTGATCGAACTCTTGGTCCGTCAACTTCATGAATGAACACCCATTCATCCGCCAGCTGGCACAGGTGCCACCTGCGCTCTGATGTCAATGCCACTGATTCAAGCCGTTGCGCACCTCTGTCCCGCTTACATCAAGTGACCCCGTTCCTGTGCTCCGTCGGTTGGACCCCGTTGATCGAAAGGCACCACTCGAGCCACAAATAGGTCGATGCCAAGAACTGACGAAATTTGGGTACCATGGTCCTGAGAGCCTCGGATCTGAACCAAAGAACGGAAAACCTGACCAAGGGTGTCGATTTGGCGTACTGAATACATTGCATGCCGCTCCGTGTTAGGCACCCAAAAAGTGCTTGGCCCGCATCCCTTGTTTTGAACGGGCCATGCAATGTATGCAAGGTCCCCACCATTGTCGTCGCGTCCGACGACCGGGTCACCTACGTAAGTGTCTGACTTCCCCGGATTCATTTTTCACTCAGGTCTGTGAATTAGATGATCGAACCAATCCTGTCATGTGTGACCTCACCAACAGTCGGTGGGACCTGTCCACTTGCTCACAAGTTCACTTGAAGCATTCATACTGTTACGAGTTTCAAAAGCTCGCGGAAAAGGTGTGTCTAGACTCTAGAGTGGGTAGATCATTGCAACCTCGCAACACTGAACAAGCCGATGTATTTCCCCTGCAGTTCAGCGGGTGCTTTCTACAAGCCGTCATCAACAATACTCGTGGGACGAGCGGTACTTGGGAATAGATGTGCAACGGATCGACATGTACGAAAAATCATGTCACGTAGCCTTGACAACTTTATCTAAACGGCGCCAGAACAGATGTCTCATGTCTTCCCGTCCAGACTCCACACCTGTCGATTCTTCGCTCGCCCGGATCCGTCAACTCAAGTGACCCATATCAAAAGGCGAGCCGGGGTGAGATGTAAAGATCGCCAAGGAGACTGAAGAGATAATGTTGTGTCATTAAGCAGCTTTCACGACAGTCCACGGACGACTCGGACGGTCTTGTATGGCCCATGATGTAATTCCCACGGAGTAGACTTCAAGCCCGCGAGTCGCGCTGTCAACTCAGACTCCATGTTCACGTAGAGCACAACGGCATTCCTCTTCTCTACGTATTCCGCCGCAGTTGTTCGGTTCGACAAGTCCTTTTTGCTCACAGGCACGATCACATCTCGAAAAGCACATGCAGTCGCAAGGTCTCGATTCCTCTCGTCCACTTCATCGCCCTCGTCATCGATAACAGCCAGCAAGATAACATCACCGCCCATAACGGTGTTCTTGGACAATCCGTTGGTGGTAGCAAGTCGAGACTTGGATTCTCTCCCACCAGGGAATCACAATCACCCACGGACGTCAAGGAATTCCCTTTGGCATCACGATGCAATATGTAGCTCATTGCAAGACTTTGTCTCCTTGTCATTGGCCGCTGCCCAACTCTTTGACTCGCCCTTCGGCTCAACCGTGGTACGCGCGGCGATTCCCATGATCAAATCAACATGCGATTCATTTCCAAGTGCCATCTCGTGCCCCACCTGACCTCGAAGCCGTCCGAACACTGCCTCCTCGGCCACATTTTCAGTCGCCGGCAGGAACGCGAGAACGCAGACGTTCCAAAGGAACTTCTTCTGATTCAAAAGTTCAGCTGGGGCAAGGGGATCCCCGTGGTCATTTTCACAAGAGAAATGTATTCGTATTCGTATTTCCGACGCGGACGGAGGTCTTTGCAATCTTTTCACATTCGCCACCATCACACGTGATCACAGTGAATGAGATTCTGTTGTTCACGACTGGATTAACGTGGTACCGACGATAGTGCTGAAAATGAAAGGAGCCTCCCAGGCGTACGGTAAGTCTTTTCCCTACCTATTCCGTGTTTCCCTGGAAAGCGCGCCTGCCGTCGGCGAACTTGTTTATATTTAACCCATGCCTTCCTCACTGTTCGCAACACTGACCATAGTGCCGACCAGTATGCCAGGCGATCAGAAAACTGCGTCGGGGTTGTTTTTGCCCCGACCCAACAGCTTACGCTCCGAGTCGGAGCATCTGCGTGCTACGGAAGGCGGGGCTTAGAGAACTGATGTATCGTCGTATCCCTTGATTGCAACATCCCCACACTATTGTGGTATTCCAGGAACACCTATCCATCTTTGCCCACATGCTCGGTCCCGCAACACAGTCATCGACACCTACAATAGAGCTGTTCGCCACCTCACCCAATCCTCTCCACTTGATCGAAAAAGTCCGTTTCCATTCTCTCATACAGTGTCGACGCAAAGCTAGAACCGCCCCCGCGACCCTACCTCATGGCCGATAGGCAATCAACGTATCTGATGAATGTCTATTTTAGCATTCTGTTAGCCTTTTTCAGAATACTCGGCGGCGTAGTCAGGAATGTGTTCCGAGGCGTCGCACAGCTTGTCCGCATGGATGCGTGATAGGCCCGGACCGCGAGGGTTCCAGAGCGGACGTCCGGTGGGTACGCGAGGGACCTTGTCGACTTGGACGCGTGGTGGTTTGCTGTGAAGATGCGTCCTATTTACAAATGCGCCTGCATGACGACCTCTCGAATCTCAGCGTGTCAGAGGTTCAGGGGGTGTGTCTATCCTTGCGCGTAGAACCATAGACGATTCTAATCATTCTGAATAGCCTCGGGCAGTGATTAAACACCATGGCATTTACTTTGGGCCCTCAAACTTTGTACCTTGTACCGGATGGATATTCTCCGTGTCCTCTTTTCGGCGCATTACACGCGACTTGATCGGGTCGCTTTTGATCGGCTTTTCAGCGAGGCTGCGTCGTATACCGCTTTGTTGGATGATGATCGCGGTTGAGCGCGTCACCTGTGTTGTGAACGCACCCATGACCGCTTGGGACGTCACAGACGACGCAGGCGTCCACAAGTGATCCATCTCCAACGTCCCACGATCTAGCAGGAAGCGTGTAGAATGAATCGTGTCGGGTCTCGCAGCGTGTTGACTACCACTCGCCTCACGCAATCTCAAGCGGGCTCGAGATCTATCCCATTTGGTTACATAAAAAAAAAACACCCGCTTTGCGAGCTCCACGTATCGCCTTCTTGGCGTTTCAGAGTTGCATGGATGGGCTATGATAGGGGTATATACCATTGTCCGTGCGCACCTTGACGCACGGGCCGCTCGAGTCATGACTGATTCCGATCCCAAACTATCGTCACAAAATATCCCCGTCACAAGGACACAACAATACTCGTATGCCCTAATATAGTCAACCTCCTGTCATTACCTATTCAAATGTCAGACATGTTCATTGAGGATGACATTTTAAAGGACAGCATTTCCAATTAAACACGCACTGGTCGATGTGGGGGGCGGATAAGTCACTGGTAGCACGCACCTGTCAAACCTGTCAATGGGGCCCGATCAAATCGATATCCATGTCCTTGGGCTTGGGCTTGGTTGACCCATCTGGTTAAAGCCTCACAGTCAGTCCTTTGCCTACAGAGCTCCTGCACCAAGCGATTCCTAAGTCACCTGCGACGAGTCATTCAGCCCCAACCTACCCAAGCCATGGTGATGCGGGTCCATCGGCCGATCCGCTGCCCCAATCAACTTGACCAACTCGGTCATATTCGTGTGTATATTTACAACGACAACGTGGTCTCTCACGACACCCAGTTCGTCGGGGTCATCCGATCATAGCACCGTGTCCGTTCGATTCTGCCCCAAAGCCACGAGTTGTCGCGCGTGCCTGAGACACAATTTGATTACTGCATTGATAGAATGGCACCTCGAGGCTTTTTTTGAATTGAACGCCGGTGATTGTGGCTCGATTGCTGAACCCATGATTTTTTTTTGAATCGCGTCATGTATAATCCAGTGGCGGGCAGGCGGCGCAGCATCACTACGGGCGATGCTAATGCCAGCCCAACTGGGTTCCTTTTTTCTCCAACTCTATCTCTATTTGGTGCCTTGTCGCTTGTCCTTGATTGATCGATCTGCCAGTGAGACTTGCCGTCAGCAGGGTCGATTCGGCACGCGAGGACAAGGTGCGTGGCGTCCCTTTCTTGGTTATGGTGAACTCTATCTCATCGCCAGGGGAAATGCTGTAGTGTTCAACGAGTGGCCAATTTGCCGACGTGCCGCTCGTCAGGTGTGCGCGACACCAAGCGGCACCCGAGCAGCCACCAGTACGCCTGACCCAATTGATGCACCAATTGTCTATCCCGAGAGTATCAATTCCGCATCCGCGGTCCTCCAAGGGAATCCGAGTCGAATTCAGTTCGTAGACGCGTTGCACCAAGAACTTGGTCGACGGCGCGTGCTGTCTCGGACAACCAAGACTTTGACTTCAAGTTCTCGGGCACAAAGTGGGTGGACTTGGCACGACGTTGCGGGACCGAACGGCGGACGGGCCGTGTAGCCTCGGAGGTGCGTCATACGTGCCACGTAATCCAAAATGACAGAATCAACTTTCCCAGCAAAAGGGAACTTGAACGTGTCTGACTACATCGTGTTGTCCTTCCTTCTTGATGTCAAACCAGTTTCTCAGGTTCGTCGTCGTATCTGGAGACCCAGAGGGCAAGTGAAGTGAGAGGATGTTACCGAGTCTCGAACGAGATGTGTCATAACGGATGCCCCATTGAGAGCCTGGAACACCCAAGGATATGTGTTGTAGCTTATCACGGAGGCAAAGTGGAGATCACCGACAACTCCGGAGATCGTACATGCTATGGGTCGAAAAAGAGTACGGGTCATGTAAGGTATGCGGAATAAGGGAGTCGACTGAATCGTACCTCTGATGCGGTCCTAAGCGAGACTAGGGCTTGGCCTTGCTATTGAGAGACAAAGAACCAGTTGTGATACATCATGTCGTGCCCGAGCTTCTACGCGGCCATTCTCCTCACTCTACACCATCATCATCACATTCCAGCTTGTTCATCTCGTTCTTATACAGTAGATCATGCGTGCTGTATCGCTATCTTTTGTGTTCAGTCCTTGCGCTGATGGTGGCTTTCCAACGCAGCCAGGACGTGCGACGACTAAAACCTGGTTGGCCTGGAGGCTGGAGAGCCACTGGCACCTGGGTATGTCCGAATCTCGGCACTTGCGCAGCTCACCAGGGTGATAGCTCGCTTCTTTCCACAGCGCCCACTGTGTCTCGTTTTCCGGCGATCTAAGTGATCGTTATGCCACCAAGTCGTATGGGCTACCTCGAGGGATGAGAAAATGGTACAGAGAAACGATGAGAAGAGGGTTTAATCCTCCCGATTCCTCCGAACCCCAAGTCATACCGAACAGCGGGCACGTGACACTGACAATCATAGGTATCCGACTCGTCACTACGTACGAGCATCCAAACACACATGCGTATCGTATAGAGTCATTGAGAGCCAATGTGCACCTTATCCCAATCATCACCTGCCAACTTGAACCCCCATTTTTCAAGTTCAACTCCGTCGCGTGCTACAAGACTCAAAAGGGTTCGTCCATTTTGTCACGGCGTTGGTTCGTCCTGACCGTAATGTCGTAGAGACGCGTGTAACCACGCGTAGCCCTTCCTGACCCCGCGTCCAACTCCAACTCCGCCTGTGAGCCCAATATAGAATTCACGCACTCCTCAGTCCTCCAGCCCCTTCAAGACTCCCTTTTGCCCACCGACCACCCTGAAATGGCCCAATGTCCCGGACACCCCAGCCTACCCCGAGTGTAGTTGCTCAATCATGTGTTGCTTTGACGCGTGATTCTCGTGGCAGTGCTTCGAGAATGTGTCATAAACGTGCACCACTGAACTTAAAAACGAGGTCTCATTGTTGGTTGGCGCATTTTCCCGATTTTATACGGGATGATGATGTGAAATTCCTGTGGCAAAGGCGATTCACATAGCCTCTGTGGACCCTAGGACAAGCGCCCCTTTGGCCTCAGCTGTAGTGGGGAAAGTAAATCTCTCTTTTCCTCATAGAAAACGTTCCGCTAACACGACCATTCGCTTGAAAGACTGCCAATCTGGTTTTGACCAATAGATGACTTTATATGGAGGTTGCGACAAAGAGCGTGGCGGCGCAACGTCGGACGCCCGTAGCATAAAAAATGGGGGTTTCATTTGTACTGTCCTCCCCATCACTCATAAGTTATAGAGGGTTGTTTTACATGTGATTACTCTGCTGTGAGCTTGAAGTCACGTCGCAGCCTTTACAACTGGTAACCTACACCAAGATGTGTGTTTTCCGCCTTGAGCAATGTAACACGGTCATCTCGACGGCTGTCAGCCTATTGAAGTGTCCATATTTCTGCCACTGACTCAAAAATTCGCGTCTTCCGGATGCTCCCGATAACCTGCTTATATCCCTACATTATGGTTCTGAAAGCAAGGCTGAAGGGCGACTTCTACGTCTCGGGGCTTATAAAATACTTCCGGCGGCCAACAATATGTACACACAGCGCATCCACTATGAAGAGTGTAAATCGAGCCACCATCGTATATCATTTCCGGATTCGGATCAGGTTTGAAGAAGGTCCTCTGCCTTCTTTGATCTCGAAGCGACCCTACACTTGAACGGCTTGAGGCAACTACGAAAAAGTCGGTCATGAACAAATCCACATCAGGACAACCTTCCAGAAACGTACCGTATGATCCCCTCTTCAACATCATACCTCGGCACGCACTCCACGCCATCCTCGACACATCTCGACAGATCCAACGTCGCCAGTGCCATCGCGACACAGATAAAAGTCGAAACTTCTGCCAGGTACGCACCAGGACAAATCCGTCTACCCCACCCAAAGCACGCCTCGCGTGGGTCGGGCTGCTGGTTCTCCCCGAGGAACCTCTCCGGGTTAAATACATCTGGATCGGGATATGTTTTTGGGTCAGACAAGATGAACCTGCGTCAAACGCGAGATCTCAAATAAATACCACCGTCGACCCGGGCCGGCCACGTACCAGATGTTCCCCAAGAGATGCGTCCCCTTTGGGATAACATATCCATCGTAGATCTCGTCCTGTATGGTGACATGCATCGCTAGCATCGCACATATTTCAATCGGAGTGGAAATGTACGTGCGAAATGTACGTACCCAAAGGAACCACCACGTTCCACCGCAGAAGTTCTTTACAGATCGCGCTCACGTACGGAAGGGCTTCATGATCCTGCATGGTCGGAAGTCTCTCGTGTCCGACGACGGCATCTACTTCTGCCTGTGCTTTCTTGAGTACTTCTGGGAACATTATCATGGCCAGGAAGAATCCAGATATTGTAGACGGTGTCTGCCGTCGATGTGCTCGTTTCAGTGTGATCCGCTTGTACAAAAGAAAGAAATTAACTCGCCGTGTCAGATCCACCTGGTAAGTGATGGAACCGGGTTCAGCATAAGCACATAGTCTTGAGAGCGATACTCTGAGACCATACCCAGATACATCGCAGAAGCGGCCCACTTCAAGACCTCTTCATCCTCAGGAGTAACACCCTCCTGAAGCAGTCTCGACGTGAACGACGGCGCAGCATCGCCCTTTTCCTAACTCGACGTTAGCGTGCAATTGCCACCGACCTCGAAGATGAAACATACCAGATGCTCCAACACAAATTGATGAGGTGTGTTCACCGCCTCGGTCGCCAGTTTTCGCCATCGCTTCGCATCTTTGAGAAACCCACATCCAGGGAACCACTCAGGCAAGTGTCTCACTAGCAGAACCCTTGAGCGGCCGGCATAAATCGAAGGGACTCGAGAAACGTACGACTTGGAAGCAAATCAACTAGAAAGCGTCCAGGTGACGTGACCACAGCTATATTGCGCATAGCTTTGTTAGCCATCTCCACCAATGGATCACCGTCCTCCTTGACCCTATATCCATGTGAGACGTTCAAGATCACAGAGGCGGTCATTCTGGCATGTAGATATTACTTTATCATGAGTACGTAGTGCACAAAATCAGGTCCCACCTGCGAACATGCGCGAGCAGATTGTCAGGATTCTTCAACACATCGTATACCAATTGTTTCGCTTCCGCTTCTTCGGCAGGGTAGAACGCCTCTAGACTGCTCTTGGTGCCAATTTGCTGATGAAAGAATTTGCGATGCTTTCGGTACGTCTCACCATATTGTAGAAAGCCCGTGGAGTTGCCCCAACCGATGAGTTCACTGGCCATCGTAAAAGGTGGCCTATTGCAGGCACTCTTCTTACCCAGTAGATCTTTGGCCGCCTCGAAGGAATTGAGGACGAGATATTGTGTGCCCATCACCTTCATGGACATTATAGGGCCTGTAGTGGAATCAGCAACGCGTTACTGTCATGATGCGGATACTGGGCACTTGCCATACTTTCCGCTCATCTCTCCCAGTATTTTATACGGAGCATGTGACGGAAAATCGAGCAGGTTTCCGATGAGCGGCCATCCAGGCGGTCCAAGTGGGAGCGGCACACTTCGCCTCCAGACAAGACGACTAACAAAATACAATGCCAGGCTGGCGAGGCAGACGTCAAGGACACGAATCCCCATATCTCGGAAACGCAGTACGAGAGACGGTCAGAAGATGGGTGTGTTATGGAGCTCAAATATGATACGACTCCTGAGTTTGAATACGAAACGATGCCATAGCCCCCTGAGCCGTTTGACCGTTCATTAGTAATCAGGTTCAAGCAAGTTCTTAGGTCAAATGTATGGGTGCCAAATAGGGCACATGGAGCGTGTGGCTCAGTGTCTTGGCCAGCAGCCGGTATTCTCCAATTGGGAGTCCATCCTTGGGTGAGCCCGGACCTCTCTGGTTAATTTGGTAGGTTTTCTACGATCTGATCGTCAGTAGTGACAGAGTTAATTATAGAGGGCCCAGATATATACAACATGCAAGCGTGAAAGGGCACGGCTGTGACCTAGGCATAAGGAGTGAACACTCCATCCGAGTGAGTACGAGACTGAACTCTGGAGAGACTATGTACTTAGATATAAGAAATGAATACTAACCATAGATCAGTACAGTAGAGGGGAGAAAGAGTGTAACTAGTGCCCACCTCCAGTCGAATGAGTGCGAGACTGGAGGAAAGAAGGAGCGGACGCGACTCGGAACACATCGACATCTATAAAAGGAAATGTATGGAATTAAATAAGTAATCGAGATGTTTTGGGAAAGCGCTCTCTAGTGCCGGGATCGAATTCCCGAGGACATATGGGAAATGGGTTTTGGCGTCGGGCCCTGCCGGAAAGGCCATATCCCAGATATTTTTTCCTATAACGGCTCGAGACTAAGTAATGGTATCTACGTGCCGTTCTCCAACTGCAAGACTTGATGGGTCTACTGAACAACGCGAAGGGCCTCGTCGTGTCCGTGGCGACGCTACGGTAACGCTTTGTACCATGTATGACATGTTGAGAGAATAGGTGTGTGGCCTGGGGACGTCTGAGTGCGGCGATAGGCGAGGACCTGAACCAGGTGATACTCAATGGGGGAACGCCCCACTGAGCCCTGGCTCATATATATACGTACGCTTATGTAAGTACATGATGAGTATATACGGCGTATGTACGAGGTCCGTGCGCTGGTCCGTGCGCTTCTACTCCAACATGACACGCACCGGTTCACTTCTTCCCATAGCGGCAATTGCGACAGACTTTCCGGCGAGTTTGACAAAGTGAAGGCGAGAGAATTAAAACAGTGGCCGGATGAAATATATCCAGGCGGGTGTTGAAGTACCGCAGTCCATCAGTATGATCATTTCAAGTGACCTGTGACAGAATTGGGCTGTTATGGCATGGCGGAGATCAGAGATCAGTTGTGCGTCTGAAAAATTTCCACCCGTTTCGCAGGTCAGGCTGGATGGGGAAAGGTGGAGACAATTCAACCACTCGACCATCCGGGGAATGTGATAGTCAAGGTCAACGAGGGTCAACATGTCAGATGTGAAGTCAATCAGAGTCTGGGATGCAAGATCACCCGCAAGGGAAGAAATTTCCAACTCAGTCAGAGACGGTCCGTTGGATAGACGGAGTAGCGCAACGTTGTCAGGTGAGAGATATGCACCTTCGGATTGCCTTTAGTTTCGGTAACAACATGGGAACTAGTTCACAAGGTGGAGACCACTGAACTGCAATGGATCACCATGATGTGTGACGTATACTTTCAAATTTGGATCAACTTCTACTGCTCAGGAGAGAGTGGTTTTAGGAGCCTATACCGAAAGTCAAAGCTACAGAGATTGGAACATTGGGCTTGATCAGTCCATCGAGTGAAAGAATGGCAAGGACGTCACTGTGACTTACCCCACCGGATCATCCTCCAAGATCCACATTGAATCAGGCAATAGCCTACACAAAGGTTCGAGGTTACTGATGACTTTCCACAAGGCATCCAGGGCGGGTTCCTCGAACGCACTTGCTGTGCGAGCGAGGCATGCAAGAGTAGATTCGGACCGGTCAAGGAAAAGAAAATCGCATACGACTTTGTATATTCGGATATTTGCAGAGCTACATGCTTGTCGACGCTGAGGTGCTGCTCTTGGAGGCTTCAGGCTGTACATAGGCCAACTGGCGGTGTTTGAATCTTGTCGACTATCCTGCTTCACATTCGCTTCTCTGGTTCCTCATCACACTCGGCCGATCAGGGGCCCAAGGTTTGTAAAAAGTTCAATAAATGTTTCATGACGCCATTGTCAGCTGGGCACCCGGGACAGGAACCGGACCACGATACTGGAACCAGGACTAATGCTGGTTAACTGGGTGTACTGCAATGGGCACGTAGAACGTGTAGCTTAGCATCTTGGACAAATATTTCAAACACATCAGTGACAGAAACAATTTTTCTTTAATTGGGAGTGCTTAAAGTGGTCCTCTCTTGGTAGGTTTTCTACCCCACGACTGATGCGGACGATTCACTACGATGTCCTAGTATGTATGCCCACGACTTGGATATGCTCTAATACTTTGCGGGAACCTTCCTACCTTTCCTCCTTTCCCATCTTCTCTATCTCTCATCCATGTTATGTTTTGTGTCACAGGGCTGTCTCAATCCTTCTGCCCTCAAGTTATCACACAGTGACGAGGCTTGGACTAGAGTAAGACTAGAGTAAGACGAAAGGGGGAAGAAAAGAGTGACTGAGGGGAACCGAAGGAAACTACCATTATAAGTACGGGGTATTGGAACGGAGAGTGAAAGAAAAACGAAGACAAAATGTGTAAGTAAAGGTGAATGCATCTGTAGATTATACGTATGAATCACTTATCGTGATACAAGTGCGGTGACTTTTCGATTTCTTCATCTTCATTCATGCAATAGTCAAGATGGATGATGACTATCAGCACCTGGCTAGGCAACCCAATCTTAGGAATTGCGCAGTTCACCAAGGTGACAGTTCACTTCCTTCCACAGCGGCAACAGTGTCTCTCTTTCCGGTTTACCCCTCAATGGGTACCCATCCCAGCAACTCGTATCGACTTCCTTGAGGGATGGAAGGGTTGAAAGAATCGAGGCAACGTGTTTTGCGTTGTCGATGAAAGAGTTTCCGAGGCGCAAGAAATCCATTGGATGGTTGCCGCGAACGCCATCCCAAGGGCGGGTAACATCAATCCATTCCGAGTCCCTCGCATCGATGACGATGGTGAGCCTCCGGAGACGTGGACAGTGGAGCAACAGATGGCAAAAACCCTCAAGCGTGGGCATGACGACTCCACGAGTTTGCGTATTGACATAATAGTTGAGGTTCATGACTTCGAGGAGCGACCACGAGGTCGCGAGGTCGAGCAGGTCATCGTCCGATAGAGATGTGGTGCAGAGATCGGCGAGTGTGACATAGCGAAGGCGAGAGAATGAAAACAGTGGACGAATAGAGTCCACCTCGACGGATGTCGAATTGCCATAATCCATCAGCATGATCGCCTCAAGTGACTTGTGGCAGAGCTGGGTTGCAATGGCACGGCAGAGATCTGTGATCTGCTGTGGGTCTGCAGAATATCTGCATGCTCTACAGGACAGGGTGGATGGGGAAATGGAGAGACAATTCAACCACTCAACCGCGATCCAGGGAATGTGATATTCACGGTCAATGAGGGTCAAGTCCTTTAGCATAGGAAAAGGTTTTCGGGGAAGAACTGCCTGTCTGAGACGCGGTAAAGCATCAAAAACGAGAATCAAGGTAATACTTGTGAGGGATTCGAGTTGCATGAGGTGCTCGTATGCAGCCTTATCCAGGTCTAAGGTGTGGAGCTCCACCCGTACTAGCTTCCAACTCCTAATAGTCTTGGATAAGCCTCGGATCATCGTTTCTGGACGTTTATTGTCGAGAATGGTATTGAGGGTAAATGATTTCATGTTTGGGTATATAATGCCCAAGTCGGATACGAAGTCGATCAGCGTCTGGGACGAAAGATCACCCGCGATGGAATAAATTTCCAACTCGGTCATGGATGGTCCATTCAAGGACTGGAACGACAGGACGTTTTTAGGCGTGATGTTCGCACCTCGAATTGCCTTCAGTTGCGGAAACAATGAGGGAAGCGCAAAGGGCAGCGGCTCCAAGTACAAAGGCAGATGAACGGCGATGTTAGACGAAGGAGAGTACGATGATATCACCATTATGCGCGACGTGTATTTTTGGATCGACTTCCACTGTTGGGGAGACAGTGGTTGGAGGGACCTGTATCAAGAGTCAGAGCTACGAACATCGCAAGGGTAGGGTCTCGATTGGTTCATCGTATAAGGACTGCATCGTCACTCACCTCGCTGGATCTTCCTCCGATATCCACATTGAGTCAGGCAACAACCCAGCCAAGGGCTCAACTCCAGGGAGGACTTTCCACAAGGCATCCAGAGCGGGTACCTCGAACGCGCGGCATGTGCAAGCAAGATGTGCAAGAGTAGGCAAATCAAGAAACTCGCACACGACCTCGGATATTTCAGTTAACTGTAGAGCTGCATGCATGCTGACACTGGCCAAGGTACTCAGGCTACTGCGTGATGCCAGTGACTCGCCGGACGATCCCACAATCACTGGCGTTGGCGGTGTTTGAATCCTGTTTGTGTGTGTGATTGACTCGGACTCACGGACCGTCAAGCTTTCAAGTCCAATCCTTTGCACTATCATATACTGACAATCTTCCTTTACACCTGCTTCCCACTGGAATCGCATTCGGAGACCCAAGGTATGAGCGGAGGTTTTACCATGCCTTTTACCGTGCTTGGATGGTTCTAATAAGATGGGATGGGGCTTAGATACATACCTTGTGCCAGTGTGCATGTATAGCGGCCGTGGTCCCAACGCTGACAACACCGATTTATCTAGTGCTCCAGGTGACATGTTAATTCCCGCATCCGAGGGGCCACGCAACCCCTGCAGGTCCTGATACGGCCTGACATTGGGGAGCAGGTTGAACACAATTCACGCGGTTTCCCTTGGCCCAAACGGTGACGCGCCGGAGAGAGAACGGCCAATGTTTGTGTGGACTAGGTTGTCATTTAACGTTGTGAACGAGACGTCTCACTTACCTAGGTAAGTAATGATACGAGTTAAAATATACGGCTTGGCTGAGCAAGTCTACACACCACCCACTCTGACCTCGAAAGGTTCGCTTATGATGCATTTGAACCTTTTTCCTTTGTGGAGCGGTCTAACTTGAGGCCACATTGTTCTTCACACTCCGCCTTTACCCTCTTTGCTTTGACAGTCCACAAATGCCCAGCGGTATGATATAAACTTACCCCCAAATCCACTTCCCGCACCTGTGGTCGTGCACCACCTGTTTGCTAGGTCACAGCTTCCTCCCTTTTGCATTATTCACGTTCCAATGACCGCCTCTCAGTTATCTTCTCTTTTTCCCGAGTCTCGCCAACCGCTCCGCGACCGCTGCCAAGTTGCCCTCTCCATCATACCGATCTCCTACCGTGACTGGAACAGGGTGTACGACTGTAACTGCGAACTGGTTCTCGAATTCGAAGATGGGAGGGAGAAGGGCCAAGAGCACCCGCCCCCTCCTCCCTCGCCAACCCCTTCTCTGACGGAGGAATGCCACCTCGTGGAGATCATGGACGGATTATACATCGCCTTGGTGGACGACGAAGATGACTTGTTCGGGCTGCGCACCTTTGACGATGAGCCATTTACCCACGTCGTGCAGGTCAGTTATATACTGCCGAGCTGGGAGGACCCGCTGCTAGACTGGAGGGGAGAAGAATCCCCACGAAACGCTTTGGTGCAACACTTGGAACTGTTCTGTCCTGCTGTTTTTCTCCACTCGCGTGCAGACTATACTGCGGTTGGCCCCAAGGAGCTTCACGCAGCGCGTGAGTTTCTTACCCTGGCGCTGCCGCACGGGAGTACCAAGTGGTGGCCAGGAGAGCTCCGCAAAGGTGGAGGGGTCGGACAGGGAGAAAAAGAAAAAGACGCACACGCTGTAGCGAATGAACAAGAAGACAGCGACGAAGAGAATGTTCAAGTTGTATACCTCGCCCCCGATTTCGGATTAGACGACTTTCTCAACGAGCAAAACGACCGGGTCGTACAAGAGGACAAGGTGAACGTTCTCATCGTTGCACCCACCAGCCGGGCGGCAGACGTATTGTCCGTCCTGTTTTGCTATCTCTTGTTTTTGGAGGATACCACAACCGATGATTTAGTGGAGACGGATTATTTTGATCAGATCTGGGATAATGTTACTCTCAGACGGTGGTGCCTGCGTTATGTAGAAATGGTTGGGAAGGGCAATTTGTTGGATCCAGAACCTAGTGAGCCCATTGATACTTGAATCGCATTTGTATTACCACCAGAACCACTATTTTTTACGTTTCATTTTTACCACAATAGCATGATCATATGATGTCGATAACTACTGCACGAAATCAGGGCATAAGGTATACCAATATAAAGCGTGCATTTGATACATGTTATCAGCTATACGGCGAAGGAGAGCTACAATGTCCGGTAAAATTACATTGGTCATATTCAAGGAACAAAGATCAAGATGAAAAGATTTGGAACGAAGACTCTCAGGACGACGCGAGCTGGGCGGCCTTCCAGAATCGGAGTCGTTTTCCTTCTCACGACTCCCGACTCATTTCCGACTCCGAGTCGGCCGCATTCCAGATAAAGCGTCGCGACTGACAAAAATCTTCGACATTGTGTGCAGTGTTCAACTGCATCTTGCAAGATCTATTCCAGAAAGGCACGTCTCTCATAGATGTCCCCACTAGGTCTTTTCGGGCTTCAAGTTGTCGAACACCGTCGCCGCTTACGGGTGTCCACCGCCGTTGTTAACACGACGGATACAACGTTGATGGATGAATCCCTGTGATGGTGCTTGCACCCTCACGGGTTTCAAATTATTTTTGGAAAGCCGTCGGTCGGAGATCTTGCCAAGCGACTCGCTTTGATCTTGAAAGAGTCTTTCCATCCTCAAATAGGTAAATCTAGGAGGAGACGATGTCACCCTCGTGGGAAAGTATCGCTATCACGCTTGACGTAGTGGTTCTCGTGGATATTAACGCGTTCATAAAGGTAAGGAACAATTAGCCTCGCATTTATACTCAATACTTTGGCTCTATTAATTTCCCTTCATTCTTTTCGGGAAGTTACGATAGGTCTGGGGTCCAAGATGACTTGAGCGACGAGTCCTCGTGAAATTCCCTCGGAATACCAGGGCGATTGAATGGGCGAAAGAATCTCCACCGTCTTGCACTCGTGCGACGTGAGTCAAGCTTTCCACTGGCAGACATGTAATGTGTGGACATTAACATGAATCATGTAGCCCGAATGAGGCGATTCGTGCCCGAAGCAAGGTTTCTAGGTCAAAGCGAGTTCACGTGTTCGTAGTTCTCCTTTCTTCCTGTGATCAGTCTAGGGGTGTCGGCGGAATTTAACACTGACTCGCTGCGCGCGTACAGATGAATGCTGTGGCCTGCCATCTGGTGTGGATATGACTTTTGAGCTCGCCTGTCAGGACGTTCCCTGTGAACAACCAAAGCGGAACATTGTGTATATGAAGCCCGATCATTGTCAATTATTACGATATTCTTTGATTCGTCCAGTGGCAACGCCCATTATCATCCACAATCGGACGGTCCACATACGCTTTGACAGTCCACAAGTAGGCACTTGACTGGTTATATAAACCCAGCCCTCTGCCATGGCGATCTCCTCACATCTATCCCCCCGATACTTCCCCTCTTACAATCCACTATTCTTGTTTTTGCCTCCCTATTTTCTTGTCTTATTATCACGCCCATATCTTTTCATCATGTCCCAATTCAAGAACGCCTTCTCCCAACTCCTTCGTCTTCATCCAAAGTACCGCGAACAGCTCCGCCGGCGCGCTGTTATCACCCCTGCAGCGACCACCACGGGCACACACACAAAATGCAAGGCGGTGCGCAAACGGGCCCACCTCGAACCCGAATTCGCGGTTTGGCATGTTCGACACTCGACCGACACAGTTTCCACAAATGTCGAGGAGGTCGAGGAATACGAGGGCGAAGACGATGGTAAGTGCGACAACGGGCAAGGGAAGTACAACTCTGATTCTCCCGCTACAATATAGTACCAAAGACCCCCACCGAGATGGAGGTTCAGAATGTTCAACCCTCCACCGAGACAATTCCCAAAGATGTTCAGGAGACTGACCAGCACGAGGACGATGACGATGACGAGTACGAGTACGAAGATGAGGTCATGGACAAAAGTGTCTTCCCTGAGGTCACCCCGTACGATCTGGCGCGCAAGACCCACAACGAGATGATGACCCATGGCCTCTACGTCGCCGTGTCCGACAACGACTGCGAAATCGCCGCCTTGCGCACTTGTTACGGCGAAAAGTTTACTCACATTGTCCGCGTCGTATTCGAGCCCCTCGCGCACGACGACAACATCACTCCATCGAGCTGGACGAGCGAAATGATCTACCGCGACGATGGGCCCTGTGAATTACGCCTGACATGCCCTGCCTTGACGCGTCATTACACCAGCAACCTGACGGCGTTGACGGAAAAGCAGCTCCTGACTGCGCGCAACTACATCACGCGCCTCTTGCCGGATGGGAACGACGCGTGGCAACAGAGGGGACTTGTCTTCCCAGTCCCAGTCTCACAGAACGATTGCGATGACGCGAGAGTCCTCATCGTCGGTCCCTCCGATCGGTCAGCAGATGTCATGGCCATCCTCGTTTGCTACCTGGCCTTTGTGACGGCATCGAATGTCAACGAGCTGCTGGTTAGCCTCCGGAAGTTCATCCTCGCCCATAGCCACTGGGGCAACATTCTCGGACAGCAGAGTCTCGACTTGGCGGACGCTATATCCAAGCGTCCATGGGAATGCTAGATCTGTGGTCATTGGATAGATATTATCATCTTTTTTTGCTCCTCCTGTTTGTCTTTATTCTTCTTGCGCAACCTGTACTTTCATCATAATAGATATATTGTCGCCGGCGACACCATCCTCCCATATTCCGCACAATAGCATTGTTATAGTAGTGTAGATCCCATATTGAGACACCTAGATTCCCAGAATACAATGCATCCCTAGAGGCATGCTAATTTGGAGCACGACTGACATGGCTGACAGGCTCACCACGCATCGAGCGTCTGAGCCTGGGTATAGACTCCGCGACAACCTTGCTCATAATAGTTATTGGCACCACCAACACCCAAAGCTTTAAGAGACGTCACGGCCACATTTATTGATAAGTGTACTTGAGCCCCGAAACAGCACCTAGAAGCAATATCCAAAGGTATACGAGATTCTATATGGTGAACCGTAATGCTAAATGAAACCAATAAAATAAACCATCGTGATGAGTGAGGTCACAAGGGGGTTATTGACGTTCGTGCGCGATCGTGCTCATATTAGGATAGAAGCACATGCGAAGAGAAATATCACGAGGGCCAGTGACGCCGAGCGGAGAGATCTACTACTAGACCCGGCTAAATTTGCCACATCGCACCAACGCACACTTATTGAACGATCGTCACAGTCAAAAATACCAAACGAACGCACCCGAACTCCCTGATGCGCTCGCAAGTCGTGCAAACCCGACGGCAGGAGGATCCGCTTGAAATACAGAGTACACGTTCTTGAGAAAGACGTTCCCGATGACCCAAGAAGGAGAATGGTTGCCCGGATAGCCATAGGACATGTCAAAGATGCCCCCGACGCACATCTGGCCACCATCGATCGTTCCAAGATTCATGTCAGCGGGGTCGATGATCCAATCGGTACCACCGAACGATATGGAGATGGTGACGTTGGTCGTGCACGCTGCGTACCGAACAAATGGCATGAGGTGGGTGCATATATGCAATGGGGGATAGAACTTTGAAACACATACGATATGCATACAGGCTCTCGTAGGAACCGTTTAACGCCACAGAATTTGGAACATTGGCCCAGATTTGCTGAACAATGGAAGCTGGTGCACCGATGAAAGCGCCACTGGTGTCGACGGCAGCAAGTCCATTGTTGCTTGGAACGCTGATCGACTTGCCCTGGACCGTCACAGCTAAAGGAAATCACAAGCAACCCGAAGAACTGAACGGGAAATACGCACTCTGGACCTGCTGAAGCCAATAAGAAGGCGTCGTACCATTCAGCATACCAATGAACTCGATATCGCCAGTGTACAAACTGACATTAGTCCCTCCAAGCGTAAGAGTGCCTCCAGGCGCGGTAACCACACTGTCGACCGTACCGATGCTGCGTTCCAAGTAAAATCCAAATACAGGCTTTGACAACAAATTCTGGTTGTCAAGCGCCTGCCAAAACGGTGGAGTCTGGAGCGCCGAAATATTTTGGAAACCGAGTCCCATAATACCTGACAAGGTGGGTATGAGCGGCGACTCGCCCTGGGGCATCATGGTATTAACGCCAACTGGAGACAACAGTGAATACCCGTCAACGGGTCAGCGGAGATGTGCGTACGAAGTCGCTGATTTTGCACGGCGAAACCTCCAAACGTAACTGTGTCCTCATAGACCAGACCAGACACATTAAAGGCCCCAAGCGGGATGTTAAGCGTGGAAGTAATATTCGTTAAGGTTGAGGAGTTCGAAGGATTGAAGAGGGGAGCCTCGAATGTGCACGTCGTACAGGTAGAAGTGGCAACCCACAGATCAGAGGATGCTAGGTACAAGTCAGGACATTCGAGGTTTATATACAATGTGAACTCGCCCGTATCAAGAAGTACGTTAAGATCTTGGGCCCTGCAAAGACGTTATTCCACACACAAAAAGACACTCGACTCGAGAGATCTACAAACGGCGTCCCTATGCTTACGACACCTGAATAACAGGAGCCATTTTGCTGTAAGGTATGATTTGAGTTCCATCGAGCGGAGGCAAGATCTGGATGTGATATACTATAGCAGTCAATGGAATGTAACCGGAACGAGCATCCCCAGATCTCTTCGAAATTGGGGTCGTCGCGAATCCATATTTATGTCTTATTGCGTCGATGACCTTGGGCAAAATTGCCACGCGATCAAAAACGTTGCTGTGTCTGAGGATGGGAACATGGATAGGATCTGAATATGATTTGGGATGGGAAGCCGCCAGAGCGCAGGGAAGAAAAGCACAGAAAATGATGGGAAAGAAATTTATCCTCATCGAAGACAATAAAGAGAATGAACGGCCAGAGAATGGGAGACCAGCGGTATTGCTTGGCATTGCTTATAGAGTGCATTTTGACGCTCCGAGTGGGACTGTATCAAGAGGTACCAGGAACACGGGCAGAAAACAAGCAAAATGACAGGGGAGAGAACATCGGAAGAGAACAGCGAACCTTCCGATACTGAGGACTTGCCATGTGGGTCAGGGTCACAGTGATTCTTTGAGATGCATCACACGATTGTTGAGCTACAGGAACGAATCACGACGGACGGCGAACCCAATTCCATTCGACGTTACAGGAACAATGTACGACTTGACTTGTCCGGGTGGTGGGAAGGGGTTTGGACGACCGTGGAAAACTTGCACACCTTCGTTAACGGCGATTCACAGCATAACTTGGACTTACAAGTTCAGCTTCCCAGCTAATTGACAGACGGATTTCACCAGACCCGGATCAGAAGATATTATATCGTTCCGATCATACAAGGTGGCAGGCAATCAAAAAAAAAATTCAGGTAGTGCATGTCATTTCTCTCTGTCACGGACTCACAGGCCTGAGTCGGAGCCGATCGGCGCCCGATTCCAGTGGGTCCAGACCCTACTTTGCATGTCTTCTCAATCCCAGCTATTTGCCCCATTTGACATCTCTGCCAGTCGGCACCACGGAACTACATTCAAAATCAACGCGCGTGTGCTCATGTGGACCAGCGTGGCTGCCACCATTGCCAGTGAAAGTTCAAGAAATATCTCCCCGCATTAATCAACCTACTCTACAGTCCCCAGAATGCCTCGAAATAAATCCAAGAGGACATGGTTGCTAAAAACAACCACTGGTAATAACAATAAATCAGCTTGACAATACTAGTGCCACTAAGGCCATGACTGTGATACAAGCCGACCCTGTGTGGCTTATCTGCATCGAAGACGCAATTCTACATGATGACAAAATGATATGACCCATAAAAAATAATAAAAAATAAAAAATCGGGGCGACAGTACGAGTGCCAATGAAGTCATGAGACATTCCGAGTCGGAGCCACCATTATCCGGATCCAAGGTAACTAGGCAAAAAAGTCAAGTCAAGTATCGCGTCGAGAGTCGTGGTCTGCACCTCTCGTCTCGCGTTCATGCTCATATCAGGATGGAAAGCCACGCGAACAGAAATACCACGAAGCTGAACGTCGCTGAGCAGAGCGATCGACTAGACCCGGCTGAATTCACCACAATGCACGAACGCATATTGAGCGATCGTCACAGGCAAAAATACCAAATGAACGCACCCGAGTTTCCCGATGCGCTCGCGAGTTGTGCAAACCCAACGGCAGGAGGATTTGCTTGAAACACAGAGTACACGTTGCTAAGAAAGACGCTTCCGATGACCCAAGATGGAAGAGAGCTGTCCGGGTCGGCCTCTGGTATGCTGAGTATAGCCCCGATGCACATCTGGCTCGAGTTACCACCCATATTTCCGATGACCATGTCAGCAGGGTCAATGGCCCAATCGGAACCACCGAACGATATGGAAATGGTGATGTTGGTCGTGCACGCTACGTACCGAACAAACCGCATGAGGCATATGCAGTGGGGTACAGAGCTGCGAATACGTACGGTATGCGTATGTGCCGTTCATTGCCTTAGAACCTGGAACATTAGCCCATATTTGCTGTGCAATGGAGGCGGGTACACTGATGTAGGGCCAACTGGTGTCGATGGCGGCAAGTCCGTTATTGCTTGGGACGCTGATCGACTTCCCCTGGACCACCACAGCTAAATGAAATGACAAGCAGCCTAAAAAGAGACATGAAAAACACTCACTCTGGACCTGCTGCAGCCAATAAGAAGGCGTTGTACTATTCGGCATACCAATGAACTCGATATCACCGGTGTACAAACTGGCATTAGTCCCTCCAAGCGTAAGAATGCCTCCAGGCGTGGTCATGGTGGTATTTATAACGTCGACTGGACCAATGTTGTGCTCAAGATAAAATCCAAATATGGGTTTGGACAACAAATTCTGGCTTGCAAGTGCCTGCCAAAATGGTGGGTTTTGGAGCGCTGAGACATTTTGGAAACCGAGTCCCATGAGGCCTGGCAAGATAAAGGTGGCCTCGCTGGGTGTTATAACATCAATGCCGACTGAAGATAATAAGTGTAGACCAGTCACCAGAATAACGGAAATTTACGTACGAAGTCGCTGATTTGGGAGTGTGAAGCCTCCAAAGGTGACAGTGTCCTCAAAAACCTGACCGGACGCATTAATAGCCCCAGACGGGATGTCAAGTGTGGAATTAACATTCGTGAAGGTTGAAGAGTTCGAAGGGTTGAAGGCGGCGCCGTTAGACGTGCAGGCACAGGCATTAGTAACCACCCATAGATCAGAGGACCCTAGGCGCTAGTCAGTATATTCGAGGTGCAGATATACTGTGGACTTGCCCGTGTCCAAAATCATGCTGAAATCTTGAGGCCTACAAAGACGTCGATCAGCACAAAAAAGGGAGTCGACTCGAGAGAAATGGGAATACGAACGGCGTTCCTATGCTTACGACACCCGAATAACCCATGTCATTTAGCTGAAAGCTGTCGGACACCGTCTTGCGGAGGAAAAACCCAGATACGACTTACTATGCTAGCCAATGGAATGTAACCGGAACGAGCGTCGCCTGATCTCTTCGAAATTGTGGTCGTCGCAAATCCATATTTATGTCTGACCGCTTCGATGACCTTTGGCAAATTTGCAACACGATCAGAAACGTTGCTGCGTCTGAGGATGGGGACATGGACAGGATCTGCATAAGATACGGGACGAGAAGCCGCCAGAACGCATGGGAGGGAAGCAAAGAGGATGATGGGAAAGAGACTTATCATCATCGAAAACAGCGAAAGAATGGTCAGAGGATGGTGATCAGCTATATACCCCGACCGACATTGTTTACAAGGTACTTTTTTGAGGCCCCGAGAAAGGCACAGCACGATACGAAGAAACAGTTGGTCCGGGAGGGTGAGAATGCTGATATCAGTCATAGCAGTACGGATTTGTCACAACGACCTAATTAGCAAAGCTGGGAAATAAGGACAGGGAGAGCGGCCACTGTCGGTGAACCACGCATCGACAAAGTGAGCAATACTAGGAACACGACCGGAAAACAGGCCAAATGACAGTGGAGAGAACATTCGAAGAGAACAGTAAACCTTGTAACACTGAAGAGATGTGAGCCCCGCGTGGCTGCAACGCACTTATTACCCACGTCATGGCATGGTCACTGGGGCGCATCGATGTTTTTTTTGAGATACACTACCTGATTATCCACAGGAACGAATCACGACGGACTCGGACAGCGAATCTAATTCCACCGCTACAGGATGTGACAAGTCCAGGTGGCGACTCAGAGAACGAGTTGCAAAACCGTGCATGTCACTGGTACGACCTTCTTCCGAGTCATAGCCTTTCGGGTCCCGGCCCGGGCATCCGCGTCAACTCCGAGCGGAGTTCGAGCCTGAGATCTGAGATCCATGCTACAGCAAAGTTGTCTGGAATGCCATGCGGGCAGTTGTCACCGCTGTCACCGTACTCACGTGCACACCTTACTTAGGATAAGTGCCATACCATTCCGGGCTCATGATTTCTTGACCGCTTCGCTTTCACTGAGGTTGTTCCAAGTCTGGTTCGAAAACGTTGAAAGACGCGGTTAACGAAGCCTTGCGCGACTGGGTCACTAACCTCGCGACCGCGCATTTCCTCGTTGGCTCGTGTTTTGGTCCTCATCCCTTCCCGACCGTCGTGCAAGATTACCAGAAAGTCATCGGGCGCGAAATCAAGGCACAGATGAAAGAGGCGACCGGAAAACTTCGGGATGTCATCGTTGCGTGCGTCGGGGGTGGTATCTATGACTTCATTCCAGACAAGCGTGTCCAGCTTGTAGGCGTTGAGGCCGGTGGTGAATGCGAGTGTAGTAAGTGCACATGTGCGTATGTAGTATTGGTACATTGATCACCAAAGCCCAGAGACAGCCCAAAGAAAAAATATCCCCTAACACGCATCAACCAGTATCAAATCAACATGATCAGCACGGGTGCCAACGTGGTCATAAACGTATCGATGTCGCAAAGGAGTCCGAGTCGGAGCCGCGGTGGCTATTATCCAGATCCAAGATGAGATGACTAGGCAAAGAGGCAAGGTAGCGGTCGAGGATCGTGGTCTGCATTCGCGCTCGCGCTCATATCAAGACGAGAATCCACCCAAGGAGAAGCATCAAGAGGCTCAGCGACGCAGAGGAAGGCGATCTTCCAACACCCCCAGACGTGCCTAACACACCACGGCGCACAAAACCAATCAAACAATCGTCACACTCAAAAGGGCCAACAAACGCACCATCCCCCACCCCGCTCGCAAGCCGTGCAAACCCAACGGCAGGCGGATCCGCTTGAAAGACCGAGTACACATTCTTGAGAAACGCCTCCCCGATGATCCACGTCGGAAACCCGGGAATGTGCGAATCGACATCGGGTATATCAAAGATCCCCCCGACGCACATCTGGCTTCCGTCCACGTCGATCGTGCTATAATTCATGTCGGCTGGGTTGATGCTCCAGTTGGTACCTCCAAACGAGATAGTGATGGT
The DNA here is from genome assembly GCA_038092775.1 of Boletus rubescentipes. Classification (NCBI taxonomy): domain Eukaryota; kingdom Fungi; phylum Basidiomycota; class Agaricomycetes; order Boletales; family Boletaceae; genus Boletus; species Boletus rubescentipes. Next base: position 18,343 of record JBBPRA010000117.1, on the reverse strand, counting down.
GACATCGGTCGTGCACGCTGTGTACCAAATTAAATACATCGCATGGGGCATAGCAGTAGGGATAGAGCTTAAATACGTACGATATGCATACATGCCCTCGTAGGGACTGTCCAACGCCACAGAATCCGGAACACTGGCCCAGATTTGCTGAGAAATGGAAGCGGGTACACCGATGAGGGTGGTACCGGTGTCGATGATAGCGAGCCCGTTGTTGCTTGGAACACTGATCGACTTGCCCTGAGCCGTCACAGCTGATTGACATGAAAAACTGCCCGGAGAACTGCACGGGACACACTTACTCTGGACCTGCTGGAGCCAATAGGAAGGCGTCGTACCATCCGGCATAGGTATGAACTCGATATCACCAGTGTACAAACTCGCGTTAGTCCCTCCGAGCGTAAGCGTGCCGCCAGGCGCGGTAATCATTTTGTCGACCCGATCAATGTACCGTTCGAGGTAAAATCCAAATACGGGCTGGGATAACACGCTCTGGCTGTCGAGTGCCTGCCAGAACGGTGGCGTCCGAAGCGCGGAAATGTTTTGGAACCCAAGTCCCATGATACCTGACAAGGTACTCTTGAACGTGTCGCCTTCGAACTTCGTGCTGTCCACGCCAACTGGAGACGAGAGTAAAGATCCGTCAGCAGGACAACAGATGGATGCTTACGAAGTCGTTGTTTTTGGATAGTGAAACCCCCAAAGGTGACGGTGTCCTCGAAGACCTGACCGGACACAGTACCGGACCCGTACGCGATGTCAAGTGAAGAAGTCACATTCGTAAAGGATGAAGACTTGGAGGGGTCGAAGAGGGGAGCATCGGACGTGCACGCCATACAGGCAGTCGTGGCCACCCATAGATCAGAAGATCCTACACGGGCAAGTTAGAACATTCGAGGTATGGACCTATTGTGAACTTGCCTGTATCCATCATCACATTAAATTCTTGCGCCCTGTCAAGACGTTGATTGATAAAAAACAGAATCGACTCAAGAGAAATACAAACGGCGTTCCGATGCTCACGACACCCGAATAACAAATATCACTTTGCTGCAAGTTGTAATTCGGACACCGTCGTGCGGAGGGAAAATTCGGATGTGACCTACCACGTCCGTCAGTGAAATGTAACCAGAACTAGCATCCGATCTCTTTGAATGTGTGGTCGTCGCGAATCCGTATTTATGTCTTATTGCGTCGATAACCTTTGGTAGATTTGCCACGCGATCGGACACGTTGCTGCGTCGGAAGATGGGAACATGGACTGGACCCGGATATGATGCAGGACGAGGAGCTGCCAGAGCGCATGGAAGGAAAACCAAGGTGACGAGGAAAAGGGAGCGTATCATCACCAGGGACAACAACGACAAAGAGAAGGGTCAGAGAAAAGTCGGGGGCCAGCACTGCTCAACATTGTTTATAGAGCCCACTTTTGACGCCTCGAGGGGAACCATATACCGAAAGAATCGCACTCGGCGTGTAATCAAGTCAGCGGGCGTGCAGTGAACCGTCCGCACGTCCGAGTACCGACACAGCACTGGATCCTTGGTGTGATTGCGTGCAAGAAATGTGAGCCGGCTGAATGGGAAAGGAAAGGGGATTGTGCGCCGTTGCGGCCTCCATACAGCGGATTGTGTCGCCGGGCTGTACAGATCTGTCACACTGACCCAATAAGCGACGCTGGGAGTGTGAACTGGGAGGTGAGCCAGGTTCCAAACCTCAACGGGATACGCGCCGAACACAGGTAAAGTGGCAGGGTAGAAGAGGAGAGCGGGTCTTGACACCAAAGACCCATCACGTGGGGTCAGGGCGATGTTTTTCTAGATGCACCATCCACTGATGCACAAAGGCGTGGGAGTGCAATGGCCCCCGATAATGATCAGCAGGAACTGGCGCTGGCGAACCGAATTCCTTTCGGCGCCACTCATTGTACGACTTGGCAACGGTAAGCGAGTCCGGGTGGTGAGCCTGAGAGTGCATGACAAGAGACCGTGTAACACTTGCACACTTCGTTGACGGCACTTATCACAACCGACTTAAAGGATGCGAAAAAAAGTTCCGCGTCCGACTGCAAAGCCCGCGATGGCATCATGATAGTCCAACCTCCTGGTTGCGGGCCTGCGGCAGATGAATTCATACCTACCATGCTAGTCGAAAACTCGAACCTACTATTTGAGACAAGATTCGAGATTAGATTCATCAGAAAACATTCTGATCACCTACAAGGTGGGAAGAACCTAAATCAAGATTTTGCGGGCAGTGCCTGCTATTTGCAGATCGTCCGCCATGACAGTAAAATTCCTACAAGCCTCAACTCTATCTGTACCACCTTTTATCGTACACTCGGACTTGAAAGGAAGACGGAGAAGCCAAGCATAAAAGGAGATCAAACATACGGGGAAGTCATAATCAGCATAGGTCGCATATGCATGTAGAGTCAAAAGAAGAAAAAAGGAATAAAACTCGAACGTGTATCACCGTGACACCGCAACGACAACATACGCCCACCACCGCTGCGTACTCAGCAAATACCACCCCAGCACAGCAGGCGCCCCAAGTGTCATCATCGTCAACAAGATCGCCTGCGAGTAAAAAAGTTGGCGCGTATAGGTCCATAAATGCGTTGAACGTACTGTGGCCAACAACCCAATCGTATCCACGAGTCGACCCAGCGTCGCCTCGTGCAACGACGACAAGAAATTGTCGTACGCGGTGACGAGCCACAGACGGAGCTCGCGCATCGCGATCGTACCCTCTGACGGGGTCGGTTCTGTCCGGTAAGCAATGAGCGGCGCGCGGTGAGTGGGTCGTGACAACTGAGGACGACGACATACCAAAGAGCTTGAGCACCCCCTCATTCTCCGTAAGCACCCGAATCGCAAGCGGCGATATATATTCTGGATGCGCCGTATCGAACTGGACCCGTCGACACGGATCGATTGGCTGCACCCAGCCATGTCAACACCCCTCCCACCGCCAACACAATAACAAGGGCACGCACCGCACACCCTCGAAGTGCCCACCTATCTCTTACCTTCGCAAGGACCAACCGCCCCGCCCGATCGAGCGCAAAGTCCCCCACCAGCGCGCTATGGCGCATCACGAACTCGGTGTCATCGCAGCCGGGCTGCCACCCGAGGTAGACATGCACGCGGACGTGCTTCGGAGGTGGGCACGGGGGGAGCTTCTTGACGCGCCTCCACATGTCATTGAGGTGTTCTTGGGGGGTGGGGTGGAAGAGAGCTGTGAGGCCGTCGAATGCCATTGTTGGTGGCGCGGGGTGTGAGCTTGGTTTCTTGTTTCTTGTCCCTTTTGCTGTGTCTTGGAATCGAGTTCGAGTCTGTTGAACTGACACTCGAGGTGTTCACCGCGACGACACTCCAAATGGAAAAATCCACTCTGGACCCACTAGGATCCATAAAGTCATGGGTGATATGAAGCGGTATACGCGACAGAACAAGGACGTGACGCAACTCCAACTTCAAGTCGTTGACGACTGTCGTTCAGGGTATATCTTGTCGTTTGAAAAACAACGTACTCATGGTGACCGCCATGTCTGAGTGACTGAGGCCTTGTACTTTTTTTTTTTTCAAATCGTTCCCGACGCGATTGAATAACGTTGTCCTTGTTCGCGAAGTCGAGACTGTCGAGACCTTGTTTCTTGTTTGACATTGTGCCTTGTTTGGCAGTCGCGTCATCTGTGGGAGCGCGCCTGAGCGTGCCGTTCGGACCGGCGCGCATCACTCCGTCCCGCGCTTCTCTCTCCTCGCGTCCAAAATCTGAACTCGAGTCTGCTGCCTGACCTGTCCACCGCCTACGGACCAGCGGGATACGAACCATATGACGTCTACCCGGTTTACGGACTACCTCCTCCTCGGGTCCCACGAACGGTCTCACATCTTTGCCAACGTACCGTGTCCAGCACTCGTCCCATGAATTACATCGACGCCTCAGAATGCAGAAGCTAGTCAACACAAACGCTATGACATCTACAATCTCGGTACACATGGACCAAGAGTTTGTCCCAACGCATTGCTTAAGGTCACTCTCAAGTTAAAACCTCTACTGCCCTGTACCAATCTCCGCTCACCCCTCTCGTCCTTGCTTTGACACGTTGGACGATATGGCAAAAAAACACGCTGGAACCTCCTGGCACGGATAATAGGACCCGTGTAGTTGGCACCCTCCGTGATCCGCGTGGATGGCTGATGTTCAACAAGGCCCTGGCGCGGGATGGCTTCAGGTACATGGTCACAAGCATGCCCGATCAGGATTCGGTCCAGCATTTTCAGCTTCTGCGACACGAAGCCGAGCGCAAAAGACATCACCATGGCTGAGATTCAAACAGCGCCTATTTTGAACGCATCCACTGCAAGGTATGGACCCCATAGGGGGCGACGACGCAGGCGCGACTGTGAATAAGGTGTGCTACGGGTCGAGTCCGCCATGTCGCTCATGCGGTGTCCAGACGTGAAGAGACCCAGGAGGTACGTGTAGGTCACACCCACTGACCGTGTTGCAACCACACTACTACACCATCTGCGTATTGTATCCGTCAGACCAACGATATATCCGCTGCACCTGTATGCGTCCTCGACCTCGCATTGACGACGCCTATAGTGGTCGACTTGACTGTGCGAGTCGCTCACGTGTTTTGTGCAGCCAAGTTTACGGACCAGGTAGAGTGGGATGGCTTATGATGGATCCTCTGCGTCTCTGCTCAGCCATCTTTTATTGCCTTCTGCCCCTGTAGAGATTAAGAACTAGGTAGATTGCGCATGTAAGTACTGCATGGACATCAGTGCAGACCGAACCTTTGTGAGTAATTTAAATTTGCCACACCCCCGTCTGCCCGGACCAAGCCGATTGAGAGCAAATACAACCCAAAATCTAGATCAGTACATATGCAAAAAAAAAAGCACTGCGCCGCACAAGGCCACTAAATAATGCAACACGAACAACGATGAAGACGCCAGTCATGACTGTCACATACATGCAAAGATGCGGTGCATTTGTCTATCAGATCAGGTCCATCATCCGCCCGGACAACAACCCTTTAAATAAGCCACGACGGGACTGGGAGGCGGTGTGCCTGCGTGAGTCAGCGAGCGAGCGATGTTCGTTTTCATAGGGGATGCATGCCGATGTGATGCAGAATGAAGGTCAACAAATTGACTAGTTATTTTACTTTAAAAGTGTAGTCTATTAGTTGAACAAATGTAAGGGGAGCAACGGCAGCGCCGCGAGCTTAAGGCTCAGAACGAGCGACGCGTGACTTGGAATGAGGAGATAGCACGTTGCAAACAATGATCACCCCGTGTCAGGGGGACGGTTTACTTATGACCATTCCGTGTCAGGGGTCTTGGCCACATACCTACCTTTTTGCCATGAAGCGTGTCCAAGACACCGCGCCGTCCCCGCAGCATAAAAAACCAAAGGTCGATGCAGACGACGAGTGGACCCGCGTCGACAGACGAAAAGCGAAAAAAGCCCGCAAAATCGACGCAAAATTCGATGTGCGTCTCATGTGTCGCTGCCGAGTGCTGTCCAACCATGATTACAGGCATCAATGCCCCGATTCATGTACGTCAACAGCGAGATCGTCAAGAGAAAAGATCCCATTCACATCGACGTGAGTCCTTGTCTCGTCGTCTCGCCGTGCCTCATCGACGCCCCCAGGACGTGCGTGACCTCGTCCTCCACATCATCGGTGATGCACCACCACCCAACTGGGTCAAAGTAGAGGTACGTTTTCTTTCTTTTTTCTTTTTATACGTCCGACACCCCCCGAGAATGCGCGGTCCATACAAAAAGTCGTTGCACTGTTGATACCAGGCATACAACCCGAGTTTCTCGCCTTGCCACCACCACCCACCTCGGCCACAGTTAACCCGAATATCCCGATCGCGATACCGCTCCCAAACGAGTCGTCGACACCCCTCCCGTTTGTGGCTTCTACGTTTAGCCATGCCTGCCCGACACGCGCACCAGGCGACCAAAGCAGGATGTACTCTGTCCTTAGCTCCTTTTTCCAAGGACCTGTCAGCGGCGAAGAGAAGAAGCGGCGCATAGAAGCGAGAATAGCCTGTATGCACTTCTATCCCTCGTCGATGACTCACTTACACTACCCGTTGCAGCAGAACGTGCCTTTGACAAGGATCCCTCGCTATATCTGCTGTCGCTCCAACAAATGATTGAAAACGACTATCCGATACCATCCTACATGGCAGACGTGTTTGAGAAACCAGACGGCTGGGTGGAGACTCCCCAACCCGTCTCCGACTCGATCTTGGTCCTCCCAGACGACAAGCAACGCTCGCGTGTATATGCGATCGACTGTGAAATGGTACATTCTCGTCTTGCCTCTACCCAGCCGTACTCAACCCAATGCAGTGCCTGACAGAAGATGGAAAAGAACTCACTCGGGTTTGTATCATCGACTACGAGTCTGGCATTGTCGTATACGATACCCTTGTCAAACCACCCAAACCTGTCGTTGACTACCTCACAAAGTAAGCTTTCCCTTGTCGCTGGACGCACAGCTGACACCCTACAGATGGTCAGGGATCACGGAAGCATCCCTTGCTACCGCCACGACCACCCTCGCTCAAGTCCAATCGCACCTTCTCACCCTCCTCGCACCCCCGGAGCGCCCTACCTCGATCCTCGTCGGTCACTCCCTCGAATCCGACCTCAAAGCCCTCCGAATCTGCCACCCCCTCTGCATCGACACCGCACTCGCATACCACCATCCCCGCGGTCGACCCCTCAAACCCGGCCTCGCATGGCTCACCAAAAAATGGTGTCACCGCGAGATCCAAACGCGTGGCGAGGGCGGACACGACCCCGAAGAAGACGCGCGCGCCTGTGTCGATCTTCTTCGGCTCAAGGTCCAAAACGGGGCTGGGTTCGGCGAGTTCAAGACGGATTATGAGAGTATTTTTGAGCGTATGGCGAGGGCGAGTGGGCGGGGTGGGCAGGGGAGCGTGAGAGCTGCTGTCGTGGACCATGGTAATCCGAGCGTGATGCATGGAGCCAAGGCGACGACCTCGATTGGGTGTGCGAGCGATCAGGAGGTGCTCGATGGGTTAATGCAAGCCATCCCCGCGCACGAGTTCTTGTTTGGGCGGTTTACGGGCCTCGCGGATGCCTTGGGTTGTGAGTACGGTGTCGTGTTGGTGGACGTGGGTTGACCGTTTCCAGGGGTGACGCCAAAAGCGACGTCGGATGCGCCCGTCGTGGCCACGCCGACAGAGTCCTCGCCAGAAACACTCGCCGCTGCGCAAGCGGCATTGAACGCCCACCTCGTGACGCTCTACACGTCCCTTCCAGCACGCACCGCGGTGGTGATATTTACAGGCCACTCGGATCCGCGTCGGATGGCGTCTCTCAATGCACGCAAGGTCGCGTTCGAGTCGGCGATCAAGAGCGGGAAAAAAGCAGAGGAGATGGATAGGTCGACGTGGTGGACTGCGAGCGATGGGCGGGCGTTGGAGGAAGAAGTCGAAAAGGCCAAGCGGGGGTTGTTGTTTTTGGGGATCAAGTAGACCGATATGAGCGTGTATGGGGCCATCTCCATAGTACTCGAACTTGGACTCCCAATACCTCCCCCACTGACATTGCAATGCTTCATCGCACGACGTGTACCATATGAAGTTGGAGTTGGCAACGACACCAGGACTTTGGCCAGTGCTAATTCCCGCTATAGCATGCCATGCTCTTTTGAGTCATACTGCATATCTTGGGCTCGACCTGCTCAAGGCAATCAAAAGAAGAATAGATAATCATTGTATCATACCCTTTCTTCGAGCGCATTTGTCCATACAAATACATGACATTCACAACACCGACGGATCTTTGGGGGGGAGGGGGGTATGTACACAGAGAACGAATTAGACTCGGAAACCAGGAGCTGCAGGTGCGCAGTCAATTACAGCGTCTGTAGGGCACTGGCAATCATGAATCCGGTTTTGGGAACACCCCTCCTGTGGAGAGAGCGACGATCAGCAACCGTTCTGCGTCACGGTGGCTGGACGACGGGGCAACATACACCACGTCTCTTCACGACAGGTGTTGTGCGTGCTGTATCGGTCAGACGAGCGATTTATCCGCTGCACGTGTGTGCACCCTCGATGCCAGCGCGCCTAAGGTGGTCGACTTGACTCCAGTTGCGAATGCGCCACCACCACGCCCTCCATGCCACATGTGCGGCGCGAGTCGCTCACATGTCCGGTGCGGCCGAGTTTATGGACCAAGTAGAGTGGGATGCGGAAGAGACAAACGGCCTGACCTGTGGTGCATGTGATGGGTCACCATCTACTCTACGCGTCCATTCTGTCACCTTTTGCTCCTTTAGAGATTAAGAGCTAGGTAGATTGCCAGCGTGCATGCAAGTTACCGCATGGGTGTCATCGCAGACCGAGCCCCTTGTATGCAATTTGAATTTGCCACATCCCCATCGGCCCGGACCAAGCCGATCGAGACGAAAGCGAGTACAATGCGAAATCTAGATCGGTACATATGCAACAAAAAAACAACAACGCACTGCACAAGGCCACTAAATAATGCAACAACAACAACAAAGATGCCAGTCCATGACTGTCACATACAAGAACAATCATGCAAAGATCCGGTGCATTGTTCTATCAGATCAGGTCCATCATCCGCCCGGACAACACATCCCCTTTAAATAAGCCATGACGGGGTTGGGAGGCGGTGTACCTACGTGGGTCAGTGGGTGAGCGTATGCGCTCGCACAGAGTTATATACGGAGTGCAGATATAAGGGATATCGAGGGGAGACACCGAGACGGATGCAAAGAACGTGGGGGGAGAGGCAAAGTATGTATGCTATTAATAGCCAACGGAGTTATACCATCACGCCGGACTTAGAGGTTGATGAGGAACCCAGACAAGAGAGCCAAGACAAGGCTAAGCGACGTCGAGACGATCATGCTGGGCGAAGCGCCAGATCCGAGACTCGGCGCTCCCGACGCAAGGGGATTGCCGGTGGAACCTGCAGTCGTGCCGGCTGGATACACACGTCACCATGGGAGACGGTCGCAAAGAAAATGTGAACCCACTGCTCAGTCCGCTGGCGAGTTGGGCAAAACCGACTGCTGCGGGGTTGCCTTGGAAGACCGTGTATACGTTCTTGAGAAAGGTGTCACCAACGATCCACGTTGGGACACCTTCGCCGCTGCCGCCGACCGTGTTCCCAATGTCGAAAATAGCGCCACCACACATTTCGTTTGCGCCACTCCCGCTGACGGGGCCGACGTTCATATCGGCAGTGCTGATGGGCCAGTTGGTACCGCCGAAAGAGAGGGAAACGGAAACGGAGGTGCTGCATGCTGTTTATCAAAAGAAATCCTGTGAATGATTGGCACACGTCAAAGAAGGGCAACCACCTACGGAATGCGTACATGCCCTTGAATTGACCGGTCATTGCGACAGCCCCAGGGACATTTGACCAGACTTGGCTTGCGATCGAGGACGGTGCGCCAATAAGGGTGGTACCGGTGTCAATGGCGGCAAGGCCATCGCTGCTTGAAACAGAGATGGACTTGCCCTGGACCGTCACAGCTAAACAAGAGCAGGGGGGGTCAAGGAAAGGATAGGCAACAATGATTGCCCTCACATTGAACCTGCTGGAACCAGTAGGAAGGGGTATCGCCACTTGGTATGTTGATAAATTCAATGTTTCCCGAATATAAACTAGTATTAGTGCCGCCAAGGGTAAACGTTCCGCCCGGTGCCTCGTCCATTTCGGCCTGGTTAACGTAACGCTCGAGGTAAAAACTAAAAACGGGGGAAGATAATTTATTCTGGTTCATCAGGGTTTGCCAAAAGGGCGAGGTCTCGAGGGCAGAGAGGGGCTCGAAGCCGAGACCCATGATGCCGGACAACTCGTCGTCGAGCAGGCCATCCGAGGTGACTACGACGGAAACTGGAGAGAAGATAAGAAAGATAGAAAGAGATGAACAGCAATGCACGCACGGAGCTCTTGATTGGCGATGGTAAAGCCAGAAAAAGAGACAGTGTCCTCTGAGATATAACCACCCACATTTCCGGAGCCATAGGTGATTTCGAGAGGGGATGAGCCGTTCTTGTACGACGAGGACTTGGAGGGGTTGAAGAGGGGAACGTCGGAGGTACAGGTAGTACATTGGTCAGTAGCGACCCACAGATCAGAAGAACCTAGATAAGGATAAGTGACAATTGAGGAGACAGAGACACGAGTGCTTGCCGGTATCGAGAATCAGGTTGAATTCCTGAGCGCTGTGAAAAAGATGAAGGCACGAGGGAATGAAATAAAAATAAAACGTACGGGGTTCCGATGCTGACGACGGCGGAATAGCTGGAATCGTTTGCCTAGTAGACGTCTATGCAGGGCATGGTGCAAGGAAGTAAAACAGGCGTACCTCGTCGGTAAGAGGGGAGTAAGTAGTGGATCGTTTCTGGTTTACGGGTGTGTAGCCGTACTTTATGCGAATTGAGTCCATGATGCGGGGAAGGTTTGCGAGACGCTGCTCGGGTGTGGTGGTGCGTCGGAGAATGGGAATATGAATTGGGTCTGCATTGTGGGGCGCTGCCAGAGCGAAGGGAAGGAAAGCAAGAGAGAGGAGGGAGATCATAATTAGGCGAGTGTGGAGTATTGCAAAAGCCTGTCGTTTATAGCCGAGCGCACTCGAAAGCTGCGCACTTCCACGCGGAACAATGATCACCCCGTGTCAGGGGGACAACTTGCTGTGACCATCCCGTGTCAGGGGTCTTGACCATATATTGCCATCAAGCGTGTCCAAGACACCGCCCCGTCCCTGTACCACAAAAAACTAAAGGTCAATGCAGACGACGAAGGGACCCGCGTCGACAGACGAAAAGCCAAAAAAAAAGCCCGCAAAATAGAGGCAAAATTCGACGTGCGTCTCATGTGTCGCTCCCGAGTGCTGTCCAACCGTGATTACAGGCATCAATGCCCCGATTCATGCACGTCAACAGTGAGAAAAAACCCCATTCACGTCGACATGAGTCCTTGTCTCGTGTCGTCGTGCCTGATCGACACCCCCAGGACGTCTGTGACCTTCATCTGCAGACCCCAAAAATAACGTACTCATCCACGACAGTTTTGCAACCCCCTCATTGGCTAGAATCCTCGTAAGCGACTCTGAAAAGGAAAAGCGACGCTTAGCCAGCTCATTTAGCACTAATTCAGCGCTTATGAGTTACTGATAAGTTGTCCTCCATATCATCGGCGATGCAACCACCACCCAACTGGGTCAAAGTAGAGGTACATTTTCTTCCTTCTTTCTTTTTATACGTCCGACACCGCCAAGGAACGCGCGGTCCGTACAAAAAGCCGTCGCACTATTGATTCCAGGCTTACAACCAGAGTTTCTCGCTTTGCCACCCACCTCGGCCACAGTAAACCCGAATAACCCGATCGCGCGATACAGAAAAAGAGACACATCGAAGCGAGAATAGCTTGTATGCGCTTTCATTTCTCACCGATGACTCACTTACACCACCCGTCGCAGCAGAACGTGCCTTTGACAAGGATCCCTCGCTATATCTGCTGTAGCCTCAACAAACGATTGAAAACGACTATCCGATCCCATCCTACATGGCAGACGTGTTTGAGAAACCAGACGGCTGGGTAGAGCCTCCCCAACCCGTCTCCGACTCCATATTGGTCCTCCCAGACGACAAGCAACGCTCGCGCGTATATGCGATCGACTGTGAAAGGTCGCGTTTGAATCGGGGATCGAGAGCAGGTCGTTGTCGATTGATTCGTTGGCCCTGGCGATGCACGACCCGGAGGACAATCTCACAAGGTACTCGGCAATCCCAATACGTCCTCCCGGCCCCTCCATCGCCTCCGTGGGCGCCCTAGTTGGGAGTTGTTGTCCAGTAGTCGCAGACAGTAGACATATGCATAGTTGTTGCTATCATGGTCGATATTGAGATATGGACCAATTACTTGGTCTTCAATCGACGTGTTGGTTCTGGGCGAAGGGTACGACGGCGTAGAAATACACACGTGAGCCCGAGTGAGTCTCAAAGTGGTGAACAAGGCGCAAAGCCCTGCCTTTGGTTGGATGAGTGGCACACTCCGAGTCGTAGTACACACATGTCACACGACATTACAGTTAGAACGAACCCGACGACGCCGTAGTACGAAGGAACCCATCTGTGTGTTGTAGCACCCAACGGAGCAGGTGACGTCGAATTTGAGTTTTGGGGAAACGAACCTATATGACAAGTCAACGAGTTTGAGGTCTCCCTATACCTATATATCGTGGATAGAGGATAGATGCTACTAGTCGTGCACGAAAAGGAAAGTCAAAAAAGATCCAGACGACGAACCTAGCCGACGACTCCGTAGAGGAAGATGTCGGGATACGCTTTCTTCATCTGCTCCTCGATCCACCAGTAGGGGGTGAGGTACGTGACGTCAGTCTCTTCGGTCGCCCCGGCACCGGCGACGAGCAGCCCAACAATCCGGCCATCTGAGTCGACCACTATGGAGCCAGAGTCGCCGGGAGCAGAAAAGGCACCGTCCTTGTTGCCGTAAGGGCAGACGGCGACCTCGATGGACGTCTTCTTGATACCGTCCTCGGTGTAGGTGCGAACGAACGACTCCATGCCGGTGAGGCGACCGAGAGTGGGACCTGTGGTCTTTCCGCTCTTGGCGACCATCAGACACTTCTCGTCGTCCTTTACGACCCCTTTGACCTGGAGGAGCCCGCCGGGGGGGTACTTGAAGTCGGACCGGCCCTCAGGGTGCGGGTGCATCTTCAGGATAAAGTCGGCCGGCGAAATCATGTCGCCTGGATATTTCTAAAGATATACACTAAAACCGAGGACGGTGTTACCAAGATAAGATGGAAACGTACCGACATAAACCTTGTTGCGCTGGAAAGTGTCCCAGTTGATCTTGTCGCGGTAGAGATCGATCAGGGCCCAGTCCCGAGTGAAGTGCTTAGGGCCGTCGTCGACGGCAATGGCAGGGGCGTGGGCGACATACGAAGCTCGGGGACGGGGTCGACAGAGGGGTCAAAGGAGAGAAGCTTTGGGCCGACAGACTGGGTGACAACAGACTCGCGGAATGCAACCTCGACGTCGAGGAACCCCTCTCGAGCCAGAATATCCTTGGCAGTCTCGACGGCGAGAGCTCCATGCATCACCCCTATCCAGAGATGGAGCACACTGACCTTCTCTTTCCCTGCCTCGGCAAATCGACGACCACTCGACGTCGCGGGAGTCGAGGTGCTTGTAAATGAGCTGGCCAATCTCGAGCCACCGGTCTTGCATCGGATGATCGCAGACGGGGCGGGCCTCTCGCAGAATGCGTTGCGCCTCGGGACCCGTGCGCATAGACCAGGCATCCCCGATTTTGAAGACGCAGCGAGGGTTGCTGGGCAGGCCATGGAAGTCGGTGAAAGCCCCAGGGTAGGGGTCGGAGAGACGGGCATGAGGGTCGGCCATGTCCTGGACGCTCTCGTCTAGGTCGAGGTTGCTGAAGGCGGAGGTGAGAGGGACGAGGGTGGTAGTGGGAGAAACGGACGACTGGCTGTCCGCTTCCTGAACAGCGATAGCTACACACATGAGACGAAGAAGGCGTTGAGATTGGGACCGGATGCCACTTGAGTGAGTGAGAGAGAGAGAGAGAGAGCAAAAACGAAAGGCGAGTACTTATACGAGGAGACAGGAAAATGCCAAGGGACTCACTTCTGAACAAAAAAAGCTCGAGGGTAAAATGCCAGGTCCCTTTTAATATCGAGGCTCCCGCCGCCTGTGCGTAATTACTAACTTACTAACTTAGAGCCTGTACGGATTGCCTCGTCTCAAACGTACCCTAATAGAGCAGGTGACGTCGAATTTGAATTTTGGTTAGCGGACTAGCATACCATAGGGTGGAGCCCTTACTATTTGGCTCTGCACGACACAGCTTAGTCGAGAACGAGCTGTTGTTGCGACAGGGCGTGTGCGATGCAACGGTAACTGCCGCGATTTACAACGGGCAGCTCTAAAAGCGTATAAAAGATAGTAAAAGGTCTTCGTATCTGCTGTTATAATTATTCGTTTCTGTATGTATGTTGCGACAAAAATTGGTCTTCGACTCCCGCTCATGCTGGTCTGGCTGAAAGAGGTGGCGGGTGCTGTCACGTGAGCTGGCCCTTCGCTACTTATGTTTCATCCCGCTTGTCGAGATGAGCATTCGTAAATATTTCATTCGAATAAGAATGATCTTTGGGGGATCAAGGCCTCTACACAGGGCACACTTCAGAATTCGCATGGGCAGCCTTTGTGATCACCCCGGCAAGTTCCGTAGGGAGGTGGAAACTTGAAGAGCCCTGAAGTTGCTACACCATTGCAGCCTGTCGTTTCTCGTCTTAGCAGACCGTTTATTTGGTGGGCAAGAGGTTTACCGTTCTGATTGCACTTGCTGAGTCTACCATTAATAAGGCAGTTGGCCAGAGTCTGCGGAGGAGGCAACGGTTAGCAACTGTTCTACTCGCCTGGGCGATGAGGCAACCTACATCACGCCTGTCCACGACAGGTGTCGCACACACCATAGCGGCAGCAGCAGCGAGGACGATGAACGACTTGATCAAGTACATGTTGAGATATCAGGCAGTGGAGAGCAAGAGCGGACTGGACGAGCCGAAATTGTGCTGCTGTTGTTCGGCAAACTCAGCGAGGTTTATATACCCTGCTGTGAGGCCTGCTCGCCACAGCAAAATATTTTTCACGTCATCCTCGTAAAATTTAAATCCCTTGATCAGATTAAGTTCTGAAAGCTTCTGTGCTTTGTAATACGTACTTCATGCCCAAAAATATCCTCCGAATTGGGAGAAAGAACCTTATCATTCATGACACAAGCATGTCACTGGTATGTATCTTTGGGACGTGCTCCAAATTAGGTCATGTTCGGTTCGCTTCCAAGCCCAACACGGAGGGGTGATACTGTGCGGTGACAGTCGTGCACCAAGCTCCGTGCCAATGAAGACAAAGATGGTGATTCCTTGCACAATCGACCTGCGGCCAATATCAACCCAGAACATCCTACTAGTAGTAAAACACGGTTAAGCACCATGGACGTCATGTTAAAAGCAATTAACCCGTACTAGTAGCAAGAGACAAAGCGACCGTGATGCGAACAAGTTATTCGGCATTGGAAATGTAGGGCCACGATTGTCTTTCCTTTTGGGGGAGGGGTAAACTTGTAACAGACAGCAAATGAGAGCGCAGGGATCACCAGGTCATCTTGAAGCTTGTCGGCAATGAGTTCCACGACCATAATGATTCCCGACGGTAATTTCGTTATCTCTACTCAGGAGGGCATATGACGAGGCATAGGCAGCCCTGGTAGTAACCAATTTCGCATATTCCAATGACTATTGCAGCCAGTCGATTCAAGCGAACAGTAGTGTTGTTACTGTGAGAAAGAGGTTTACCGCGCAAACTGCATTTGGGGGGTAACGTAATTAGACCATACTGAGCATCGCATTTCTGCTGAGACAGTAGAGGGAGCGACGGTTAGCAGCTGTTTTGCTCGTCTGGACAATGAGGCAACATACACCCGTTATCGGTCTGTCCACGACAGGTCAGGTCGCACATACCGCAGCGGCAGCGGTGGCGAGGACCATAAACGACTTGATGATTCAAGAACATGCGGAGATGAAGTGTTGATGACCAAACTCGGCGAGGTTTATACTTGTACCTTTCAAAGACCCCATGACGGAAGTAGATGAGCAATAAGCTGACGAGGAAGCGAACTAAAGAGGTATAGCTGCGAGTCCTCGTCACTATTATTCGATCGGAGGCGAAATTCCGGGGCAGAGGTCAGCCAACGGAGAGTAACCGTCTTGGGGCTGCTCCAAGTTCGCTCTTCATCAGGCCTGTGGTGGAGAGTCGAAGTGACAAGGCGAAACTTGAAATTGGGATATCTGGAGTCAGTGGTCGAAGACACTGGTCAAAGTCGAAGACCGTCTTTTCCTTTTCTCTGTTACGCGTCCAACACTTATAAAGGAACGCGCCGTCCATACAAAAAGCTGTTGATACCAAGATTTCGCGTTCTCCGTATACCACCCACTTCAACCCAAACATTCCGATCGCGATACTGCTCCCGAACGTCTCTCTAACGCCCCTTCAGTCATGCTTGCCCGACACATGCACAATCGAGACTCTTTCTTCCAAGGGGACGTCAGCGGCGAAAACGCATCAAAGCGAGGATGGCCTGTATGCGTTTCTTTTCTTCGCCGGTTATCCACTTACACTGCCCCGTCCCTATGTCTTTCCACCAAATATGAATACCCGACGCCTTCTCCTACATGGGTCGAGACTTGAGACTCCGATTCCGTCTTGCTCCTCCCAGGTGACAGCCAACGCTCGCGCATATATGCCATCGACCACGAAATGGCGCGCTCTCGTTTTACCTCCACCTAGCCCTACTCGACCCGAAGCAAACAGACTCGAGTATGCATCATTAACTAGTAGTCATACCACCCACTGAACCCATCGTCGACTACCTCCCAAAGTGTCTTTCCCCTCTTGCCCGACGCACGCTCGTCACCCATCCCATCACCCAGCTCGCTTCCCCGGCTCGCTCCACTTCCACCCTCATCAGTTACTCCCTCAAATCCGACCTGAAAGCACTCCGGATTTGCCACCCCTTCTGCATCAACACCACACTCACGTATCACTATTCCCGCGGACGACCCCTCAAACCCGGCCTCGCACGATTCACCAAAAAGTGGTGTTACCGCGTGATTCAAACGCGTGGCACACAAATCCTGAAGAAGACGCACGTGCTTGGGCAATCCGAGCGCCAAGTTGACGGCCGCGATGGGTGCGGGGGCGATCAAGAGGTGTTGGACAGCTTGATCCAAGCCACCCCCGCGCAGGAGTCCTTGTTTGAGCGGTTTACGGGCCTTATGGACGCCCTGGGCCGTGACAAAAGCGACGCCGGATGGACCCATCGTGGCTACGCCCTCAGAGTCGCTGCACAAACGACGTCGAGCACCCACCCCGTGACGCTCAACGCCTCCTTTCCAGCGCGCACTGCGGTGGTGATCTTTATAGGCCACTTGGATCCATGCCAGATGGCGTCCCTCAATGCACGCAAGGTGGCGTTCGAGTCGGCGATCAAGAGCGAGAGAAGGGCGGATGAATAGGCCGGCGTGGTGGACTGGGGCGATAGGGGGGCGTTGGGGGAAGAAGTCGAAAAGGCGGAGCGGGGGTTGTTGTTGGGGATCAAGTAGACGTATACGAGCTCGTATGGTCCATGTGTTGACTCTGGTGACGGCCCGTCTCCATTTGTAGTACTTGGACTCGATCAATATTGGAAAGTCTGAACCCAACACTTTCCCGCTCACTCGGGTGCTTCTAGCATTTATTATATTTGACTTCACTGTACATGACGTCCATCGTATTTAGATGAAGTTGGTGTTGGTACACGACGCAATTCGGTAGAGGACAAGGTCACGGTGACATCTGAATCGATGGAACGACTTTTGGCAGTGCTAATTCCCATGCTCTTCCGAGTCATCTTGCATACCTTGGAAGGAGGAACCCGACTTGTCCACCTGCCCGAGGCAACCAAAGGGAAAGTAGCCAATGCGTCATGCCCTTTGTTCGAGACGCACATTTGGCCACAAAAACACAAGGGATTCACAAAAACGACGTATCTTTGCGGGGGGGAGTATGTAAACAGAAGGCTAGAGTTGGAGACCAAGGGCTCAGGCGAACGATCTCGGCAGTGACCATGTCAATCTCCGGTGTGAATTTCATGGTGGAACAGCCTTGCACGGGCAGCTTTTAAGGAGGCTCCCTACATTGCATGTACCGGATCCATAATTCGTCGGAGAGGAGCAGGCTGGCATGCAACGACATCGTCACGTCAACAAAATGTTTGCTGAAAACGAGAAAGGGATTTACCAGCGCAGTAAAGGTATGGAGGGCAAGTAGCCCGAGCTTCAAGAACACCCTCCTGTGGAGCGATGATCAGCCGCCATTCTGCGTGGCTGGGACAAGGCCACATACATCACGTTTGTCCACGACAGGTGTCGCGCACACCACCATGGCAGCGGCGGCGAGGATGACGAGCATCTTGGTGAAGCACATTGTGACAGAAGGCGGTGGGTAGCAGAAGCTCTATGGATGAGCTGAGATTGTGCTGGTGTCGTCGAGTGAACTTGGCGAGGTTTATACTTCTGTGGGTCCCTCGACGGGCTTTGCTCGCCGTGGTAAAAGATTTTTCACAACTCAGGTTCCGAAGGCTTCTATCCTTCGCAATACGTACTTTGTGCCCAAAAATATCCTCCGGATTGGGAAAAAGGGCCTTA
>JBBPRA010000116.1:0-56468 GCA_038092775.1 Boletus rubescentipes | reverse complement strand
AAGGTTTTGAGCAAGGTAAGCTACATCGGATAATTTGTGCATGATCGAGTGCTGAATCCTCCGCTCACAGCACCCACTGTGGCATTACCTGCTTACTCACTACAAGGAGAAGAATTGTTTGGTCGAGGGTCCGCTCAACAACCTCCAAGCAAGCATGATCCAATTCAGCAAGCCCCGCCGCGCCCTCAAAATGGATTCATTCCGCCGACATGAGACCAACGCGCGCGAGTACTTGCCCAGCGGTGGCACTGGTCGTTCTGGCACCCCCAGTCGCTTCGACGCAAACTTTTATCGTACCCACGATGCGCTTGCATACATTCCTTCCGATGTGCAGTCCCTGCGTTCCCAAGCAACGTACTCCTCCGGTCTCCCAATGTTCGCTGCTACTGGAGGTTTCCCTCCTGGTGTGCCTCGGGGTCCTGGCGGTGCGGGTAAACGCAGTGCCTATGGAAGCTATGCCAGTTCCATCATTTCCCAGGATGCTGGTCCGCCTAGTAGTGCCAGCATCGGCACTGGCAGTTTGGGCGGATCACTGGCCTACTCCCAGTCCGATCGCCTTCGCAGACGTGGCTCGTTTTCTTCGGCGGCTGGAACCGATATGGGAAGCATAAGTGGATATGACTACAAGAGTCAGGACGGGACTACGGATGTCGACGACATGAAGAGTCAATACGCTGGGACCCAGTCCGGTGTCACTGTATTCTAACGTCATCGCGGTGCAAATAACCACCTGGATTCGGTGTTGCTCGATGGGTTCGAGCGACTTCCGTGACCCGTTTTCACATCTGGCCCAACGTCGGCGTGCACTCCCCTGCGAGGGTGCATTTCGTGGCCCTCGCATCAGTCAACCTACTTGTCGCAAGCAACCGCATTTCCGGTACTCCCCTCGCCCAACCGTCCTACGCTGTCCGCTCTCTCGACAGCAAGATAGCTTATTCATTGGCAACCCTCGTGGAAGTGATCAGTACCTTTTCTAAGCAGAATTATTGTCATCATGCACATTATGCTCCAACTATGTGACTAATCGTTATGATTCCAAGTGCCGTGTAGACAGAAACTTTGCTGTATGGATGATTATGACTACGGGGTTATGAGGTCAGCAGGGTGAACTGCCGGAGTGCTACCATGAACAAATGAACAGCTTGAGTAACGTAAACACAACAGGGTAGATTCAAACTAGTACGCTGACATCTTACGAAGATATGAATGTCATTATGTCTTGCGTGTGCCCTTCTTCGGACCAGCGGAAACATCCTCGGAGATAGCTCTTCGGTGTGACAAAGGAGGTGCTGACTGAGCTGTATGTTGCACCAGCACGGCTTCCTCTGCTGGCAACATACGAGCTTGTGTGAAAAACAGCCTTGCGTCCCTCTCGGCGATGTTCTCGATGTAGTATGTGTTTCCTAGCACTAGCTTTATTTTTGGGGACCGCTGTAGGGGTGGACGACACACGAACCTCGGGGAACAAGGAACATCCCACCGGTAGTGATGATGAAGCTAGTTTCATGTATAAAAACCGACACGGCGCCCTGAATCACATAAAACACCTATGCAAAACGTTGGTGCTCCACGAAAGCCAGGGGAAAAAAACATTGTACGCACGTATGCGTTGTCTTTGGTAGACTTGCTTGGTTTCTGCGACTTTGGAGGTATATGCATTTGACCAGCCGCAATGAACTCGCCTTCCCCAAAGATCCTCTGGAAAAACCAGTTGCTGTTGGCGGCTTGTTTGGGTTCGATCATATTGGCCAAGAAGGCAACGCCTAGGCGGGTTCTTCGAGTCAGCCTCTCGAACGTGTTCAACTTTGATGCAGTCCTTACGTCGTGAGACTTCCTCTTGCGTGGTGTAGTCAATAACAGTTGCATTCGTAGGTGTGTTTTCGTCCCATCCCTCCTCTGGGTTGAACGGCGTGTCCCTCCCTTTGCTCTTGCTTCGGGTTCCTGCTCCACGTTTACGCTTGCCCGCTTTGGCGAGAGGTTTAGCTGGTTCTTGAGGAATGCGGATGATCTCCTTGATCTGAGGAACGAGAATCAAATCAGAATCGCGCCGTCCATAGACGACTCTCTCTTGCCGCCACCAGTCCAAGGGCTTGTAACGGTGGCGTTGCCCGCGTCGTACCCCGTCTGGGGTAGGGGAATCTGTAACTGATGAGTCAAGGACACACGCACCAGCCGCATGATACGCACGCTCGATAGGTGTTTTGACAATGCGTCTCTCTGGTCGTGGTTTTTGGGGCTTTGCTTGCTCTTTCTTCGACTTCTTTGCTGGTGGAGCAGTGTCTTCGTCATCCTGCGCATTCTCAACCTCTTCGAGACCCTGTGCGATATCGTCTTCCAACCCGTTTGCATCAGGTGGATCCGGATTCGATGGATCGCCTTCTTCCACCGGATCTGCTCTCCGCTTGCCCTTGTCCACCTTCTTAGAGTGTACCACGAGTGCTTGTTCCACTTCTGCATCCTGTTCCACCTCTGCTGCAATTTCTGGAGTGGCTTCTGGGGTTGGAGATCTCGGTGGGTCATCGTCGGGCTGTGGAAGTTCGAAGTCGTCGGCCGCTCCCGGGTCTGCATAATCGAGGTCAGGGTCAGGTGTTGGCTCGTGGGGTACAAACGACTTTGAGAGAGCCGATGAGCCTCGCCCATTGGTCGTCGGCGGTCGTGCAGATAGGTACGACTTTGGGGAAGGGATTTGATCATAGTCGATTTGGGAGGCTCGCATAATAGAGCGGGAAATGATAGGTCGTCTCAAACTATCGGGTGCATAGACGGAGTTTGTGTTCGTAAAGTAAGCCAGAGGGCTGCCTTGGTTGCCTGGAAGATGCCAAACATGAGCATGGTACACTTACGCTGGTCCGGTGCTGCTCACTATCGGCCAAATCCATGGACATCTCGCCATCTTCGTCAACTTCTTCAAGTTCGACGGGAGGGGCAATAGATATGCGCTTCTTCCTAGACTTTATACGTGGGGGTGTCCGATTGTCGGCTTGCTTTATGACCTGCTCAAAGGGCTCAAACTCGTCTGAATTTCTGTCGACATAGGCGACGGCCATCCCTGTTTTTTTGCCGCGAGCGAGATCGTCGGCGCGGAAGGGGATGTGTTGCCTCGGAGGGCCTCTCCGTGTGCCAAGAGAGGACTTTCTGCGATCTGTGGACTCTCGCGGCATCGTCGGTGGCAGCGAGCTCGAGAGTGTGGAGAAGGTGAGAAACAAACAAGGCGCGACGCGTTAATCAGTCACGTTATGTCACGCGATATATTGTCACACTAAACTAGTCTATGGAGGAGCGGACTTGGCCATGGCCGACTTGAGTAGCGACAGCGTCGTCCCATGACGCTTCTTACTCTTTTTCCTTGCCCCCGCCTTGCTCACCGCCGCCTGCGTCGTCAGCTCCTGAACACTAAGGGGCGGCTCTGCTGCAATGTATTCGGGAGACCCAGGCGAGTGTGGGTTGCTCCGGAAGTGCGATTGCTCGTCCCAAACCCTCAAGTCCAAATCCAGTTTCGCTGCCTTCAACCCTTGCCTGTCGCCTACGACGATGGGCGAACCCTTGACCACCACCTTTTGTGGTCTGATCATGACCTCTCCGGTACGGTTGGGGTCTTCCCAGACCACTGGGCGTGCCAACCCAGCGTGCTTCCTCTGCACACGACCAGCCATCCCTGCAAACGATGCCACGTAGCGCATCATGGTTCTGTCATCGTCCGCCAACCGACCCTTGCGTTCCTTGGTCATCAGAAAGGTTTGCAGTGGTGAATACTGAGCGTAGCTGAGGCCACCAGAGGTGTGTGGCAGGTGCTCGATCTCCCTGCTGCGCGGGTTGGATCTGCGCTGTTGTGAGAACTGAGTGGCAACGAGATCGTGCCATGGGGTGGATGGCTTGCTCAAGTTGTTGAGCTGGTAAGAGGTCACGTCGTCGACTTGGTCACGAGCAGCGCGCTGCTTGAGGAACGTCTTGCGGCAAGCGCGTATTTTGGTGAGATACTCTGCAAACTCTTTGCGGGTCATGGCTTCGAGGTTGGGGATGTATGGTTGCCGCCACTGTTCAGGGCTCTGTGTTTGGGGAACGAAGTCGGAGTCGACGATGTGCTCCTCTGCGAACCACTCCTTGTGGGGCGTTATTTTGAGTTCGTCCCAGTTCTTGACCCACAGAGCCTGTGGTTCCGCCGAGTTCCATTCGGTCTGGTACTCTGGGGTATCGACGTTCTTTACGGTGATGTAGGCCCCGCGACGACGGAGGGGGAGGGGGCGTTTGAATCCCCAATGACCACGGTGAGCATCACCGCCGTGAGTGGTGTAGACTTGGCTGATGCGAGGGTCGAAAGAGGAGAACTTTGAGTGTTTGAGGAGGGTCCCAAAGGTCGAACGGGTCAGCGCTGAGCCAGGCATCTGTCCAAGTAGTGCAGGACTTGGTTAATTTTTTGGGTGAATGTCGGCAATTTCCGGGTGGGTACAAAAGGCGGGACGGGGTTGTACATGAACGCAACGACGTCCAAATTACTGTTTATCCTCGTGCACACCGTTGCAAGCGTCAAGGATGGATGGTCCAGACAAACGTCGAAGACGAATGCTTGGAGGCCGTCTCAAAAACAGTCTTTGCTGAGGTTCCTCCCGCTGGTCGAGGGATTAGGACGCAGGATCACCTGGAGATGTCCACACCGTTCATGTCTTGCAGTACGATAGGTAGATGTACGTGAGTTTCCAATGCATGTGTCCTCTCAGTCTCTGAAAGCTATACAGGCGACCTTGTGAGTATCGTTTTCAAGCTTTTTTTGGTCGAACACCAAGGATGAACATCCTGGTAAAAGAACACATCCCGCCCGCGAGGGTCCCCCCTCTAAGTGGGGGTGTCGCTCAAGGTTCTTACGGAGCCAGCGACAGCTGGAGGTGAATGGGGAGTTAAAGGCGAGGCTGAGGTGTTTTGCAATCCCGTCTGTTGCCTTCCACTGAGCTTGGACTGACTTTTTTTTTTCTTTTTTTCTTTCTTGCCAGCAATAGTGTACACTTGTGTAGTTATGTAGTTGATGACGAGATTGGTTGAATTGAGCTGCGACACGACACTCTGCCGAGTGGCAACGGTAGTCGTCGCGATTTTTTTTTTTCGCGCGCATACCTCGTAAAAACCAACCCGCGTAGACGACTTTGTCTCTTTTCCTTCTTTTTTATTTGAACGCCGAAACTTCCCACTGAACAGCCTCGCCGGATCGCGTCTTGGGAGGTGCGGGTCAAGTTCTCCCTACACGAACCAAACTGATCCAGTCGTCCTTTCGCATAGAACCGAAAGTGAACAATCTCACCCGTACCACCGTGTAGTCCGTCATTGAGTTCTGATCCTGCAGTGCTCTCCCCCTCAAATGAAATGTACCACCGTGCCTACCCTTCAGTTCGCTCCGTCCCTTCCTCCTCAAATATCCCTCCTCCGCCCTCCCCAAGCCCGCGTCTAGCTCCCCTCCTCCCACCCGCCGCCCTTGATAATTTGTCAAGCAAGTCCTCAGGTCTCCTGCTCAACCAGTCCCCCGTCGATGTATCCCCCGAAGCTCGTGCAGTCTCTAAAGACCCAACATTCTGCGGCATGCCTTTGAAATATGTTTCGTGGGTCTCATCCATCTCCATCCTCTCTTTTCCAACTCACAACCTTGTCCCTTTCAAGCCTTGTCACCCTTGCTGTGCAGAATGCGTCACTGTCCATAGTGATGCACTATTCACGGGTCTCTACCCCTGCCCATCTATCATACTCTCCAGCTTCGGCCGTCCTTTTAGGCGAGATTTTAAAGGGTTCGATATCCTTCGTGATTGCACTCTGGAGAGCAAAGGACGCAGATATTCACGCACCTTCTCGCAAGTCGTTCTGGGGTGTCGTCTATTCCCTGGCTCCCTGGTCCGCTCCCTTTCGTCAAGTGTGCAGCGAAATCTTTAGCACAGATTGTTGGAAGCTCTCCATTCCTGCCCTGCTTTATGTCGTGCAAAACTCCCTTCAGTTCGTTGCCATCGGAAACTTGCCTGTCGCCTCCTTCCAAGTCGCATACCAGATGAAGATTCTAACCACGGCTGCATTCTCCGTCGCACTTCTTCGCAGGAAGCTCTCCTCGACAAAGTGGCTCTCGTTGTTCTTCCTGGCTATTGGTGTTGGCATCGTCCAAGTCCAAACCTCCACTTCGAGCTCCGGACCTAGAGAAATTCGCGTGGGTAGCGCTCACGACGCAGCGCCTCTGCATATCCATATCATGAGTCCATTAAAAGGCTTTGGTGCCGTCACCGCCGCTTGCTTTACATCTGGTCTAGCCGGCGTGTACTTTGAGATGGTCCTCAAGAATTCAAAAGCTGACCTATGGGTACGCAATGTCCAGCTGTCCTTGTTTTCCCTCCTCCCCGCCATCGTACCTATCTTGTACGCCCCTCAGTTTCCCACTTCCGATGGCCTCATTGGCTACATCTTCCGCAACTTTGGCGGTTGGGCGTGGGCTACCGTGGGCGTTCAGGTCTTTGGTGGGCTGATGACGGCAATTGTCATCAAGTACTCGGACAACATCCTCAAAGGCTTTGCCACGTCCATCTCCATCATTCTTTCCTTCCTGGCGTCGGTGGTTCTTTTCGACTTTCATGTCACACTCTCGTTTATCATCGGTGCTTCTACTGTGCTTGCCGCCACCGCAATGTACAACCAGCCACCACCCAAAGAGCCCCACATCGCCATGTCCTCGGGGAGTAAAACACCCTTTCCAGATCTGTCCCTCGGTAAGAAGGACCCTATTCTCGGGGAATTTCCTACCAAGAAGCCCTCGCCGTTTGGAAGCCCTCGCGCTATTGCATCTGCCCTTGGACTGGCGGATAAGTCAGGGCCATTGGTGGAGAACGAGTACTTTTCGGAGATGGAAGCCACGTCTCGGTACCTTAACGCACCTTATGGCTCGCCCTTCCCATCGCGCACCCCCACTCCTCGACCAGAAGAGCGACTGTGATCTATCATGGACCCACCGAACAATTGAACTCTTTACCGTACGACTTCTAACGTGATGACCAGATATACCCCCCGTTCCATTAGAGGTTTGCAAGCCCATCTACAGCTATTGCTCGGCAACTACCTCGCGTTGCGTAGTATCGACCCAAACCGAAGCAAGCGACATTTATTTCACTTATATAACGTTGTTAACGCCATCCACGGTTTCCTGTCGTTTTGCATCCTTTCCTCGTTGTTGTCATGCCTGGGAGGTATTCCTGTGCGTCATTCCGTTTCATGTGCATTCTCTACGTTCTTTCTTGGTTTTATTCCCCTCCAACTTTCCGTTACTACCCTTTGTTGATGCACGGGACAAGGAACTGCCCTCGTTATTTTGACGCACTAGAAAACCCGTAGGCGTTTTTGACGACAAACCTTCTAGAGTAGTAAGACGTTCGCTGGCATTTTAGTCCGGTGTTAGCTATAATATCTTTTAGCCTTGGACTAGAAAATAAACCCAACCGAGCCGACTTGCTGCGTGATCTGATGAGCACTGCCACCCATACACTATGCAAACCAACGACCTGTACAACGGGCGGGAGGCAGAAGTGATAGCCCAAGTATGTACTGCTGCTACCTCCAACCCCGCACCCTGGCTGAGACCACTACAGTTCAGTGACGGGTATTCCTATTCCAAAACAAAACTAGACGCGAGTCTTCGTGAGTTGGTACAAGACCGCAAGTCGGTCAAGTCAGCCAAAGGCCAAGTCGCCGTGAAGAAAGACGACGTGGACCTTGTCGTGCGTGTATTCGATACCGATGCAATCGCCATGTCTGATCGCGTCTCAGATGAAGGAGTTTGACATTTCTCAAGCACAGGCGGAGAAGGCGCTCTCTGAAAACGGAGGTGATCTTGATAGGGCTCTGCGCGCTCTGATCGCCAGCTAGCTGATTGTATTCTGCCATCGTTCATTGTGGAGGGACTATAGTAGTTTGTACCAATCGCGACTCGGATACTTACTACCAACAATGTCGATCGACTTGGAATGGCATAAACTCGACTCCTCTCTCTCAAAAACCCTCGTCGACATCCTCAACAAACAGCTCACCCACACCCAACGGCCGTCCTTTATCGGACCCGTCGAAATCACAGGACTCGACTTTGGCACGCACGCACCCGACGTCGAACTCGTCGACCTGCGCGACATCCACCCCGACTTTCTCGAAGATGACTCGGATGCAGCGTCTGAGCAGGACAATGTCAAGGTGACAGAGGGCCCGGAGGAGGACGAGGACGAGGACGGGTTCGAGTGGGTGTCGCGAAGGGCAGCACGGCGCGGACTCGCAGAAGACACGCTTGCCTATCACCATCTCCCGCCCCACGTGCGGTACGGACGTGGTCCCGCGGTAGACCTCTTTGCGTCGACGCCCGCGCTGTACCCGGGCTCGCCGCGGGATATGTGGAGCACTGGCGCCCTGCCTGTGCAGAGGAACATGAGCATGCCGAGCTTGGGCGACTTCAGGCCCGTCGTCGCCCCTAGACCGTCGTCTGCGGTGTTTCACCCTGGCCCGCTCACGTCGTCCCCCAATGCGGGTTCGACCCGCGACTCGGCGTCGTGCGCGTCCGTGGCTGTCTGCCATCCGACGACGCGGCACGCGTCGCCCTCGCCAGACCCAAACCCACCCCCAGATCTACAGCAGGCACGACCAGATCTCCAGTTACACCTCCATCTCAATTGGCACTCGAATCTCCGGTTGACGCTCACGACTTCGTTGCTCATTAATTATCCGTCCCCATCGTTCATGTCGTTGCCGATCAAACTCTCCGTGACGGGGCTCGTGTTCAATGGCGAGGTTGCGGTGGCGTATGAAGGCAGTCGTGGACGTGTTCATATCTGCATACTGGACGAACTGGACCCGTATGGGCCTGCGTGTCGACGAGAACGGAGTCAGTCGAGCACACCGTCGGATATGGAGGATGATGCGGGGGGGAAACGCGAGGGAAAGCGTCTGCCAGTCGGCCAGCGTTTGTTGCCATCTATATTGATTGAAAGCGAGATTGGTCAGGCAGACAAGCATGTATTGAAGAATGTGACGCGGGTCGAGCGGTTCATTCAGGATGTCATACGGAAAACGGTCGAAGAGGAGCTGGTGTTTCCAAACTTTCATACCCTCGTCATGGGTGACCAGTCTCAGTAGGGAGGTAGAAGTACAACATGATGTACAATGCTGCATGTACACTGTCATACAAGTGCCTTGCTCATGTAGGGGCCATCGAGCTCGTAGCCAAGTTTTCGATAATAGTCTCGTGTACCGACACCTACAAACACTTTGTTTAATGAATCCCCCTATAGATGAGCGACGCCTTACCCGAAATAACAGCCAGTTTTACGCTCCCGTGCTCCTCCCTTGCTATCCGTTCCGCCTCCTCCATCAACAACGTACCAAAACCCTGATGCTGGAACTTGGTCGGATCACGACCATGTACCGGAACTGCTGTCCCGTAGACGTGCAGTTCTCTCACTATACTCGACCCACCCTCTGCGCCTTCCTTGCGAACGAGCTCAGGTCTAAATGTGCCATCGTCTGAACATTTACGGAGACGTAACAGTCCGACGAGAATGTCTCGTTCAGGGTCTTCATATGACAGGAACGTTTCCCATCCACCGTTTGCCGTGTAGTCCCGACGAAGCAGTTCCACCGATTCTGGTCGAACCTTGTGGTGGATTTCGTGAATCTGCAGACAAGGCAAAGTCGTACACGCTAGCATGATAGTATGGAAGCACTTACACCAACTTCACGGAAACGGACATCTCGGCATTCTGCGCCAAAGTCTTTCATGCGATTTAGAGCGAGTTCCCGCAAGTTTCCCGAGTTTTCGCAACCACTTGTTACAAGGGGGAGGGGAATGTCCCTGTGAACAAGAGATAAGTGACGTTTTGCCCAAAGAACGGCAAAATGTACCTCTGGACCCGATACACTCTCGTCCA
Source organism: Boletus rubescentipes (assembly GCA_038092775.1). Classification (NCBI taxonomy): domain Eukaryota; kingdom Fungi; phylum Basidiomycota; class Agaricomycetes; order Boletales; family Boletaceae; genus Boletus; species Boletus rubescentipes. The sequence goes on along the minus strand of JBBPRA010000116.1, from coordinate 46,548 downwards.
CGGTGGGACCAACGCAAGAATACGAGCGACAACATCGACCAAAACATTGGGGGTGTAGTTCTTGTATCGTCCAGTTCGCCAAAGCTCGTACAGACCGGTTCCACGAATCACCAACGTCGGATATATTTTAAGACCATCGCTTCTGAAAGCAGGGTTTTCAAAATACTCCTTGAATTGCTCGAGATCTCGTTCGAGTCCAACGTTTGGGAGGTCTGGCATCATGTGTGCGACGACTTTGAAGCCAGCATCTTTTGCGAGATGGAAAGACTCGGATACTGCGCGAACGGTGTGTCCACGATTGGTGTCCCTCGCAACGTCCTCGTAGACGGACTGCACGCCGATCTCTAGGCGAGTGCATCCGTAACGGAGCATTTGACTGCAATTTGAAAACCTCAGACACCGTTCTCAATCAAGATCGGTTAGTGGGCTCGCCTAAGATGAGGACGGAGGCAATAGTCTGGACGGGTTTCAATGGTGATACCGATGGCTTTTGACTTGCTCTGCTCCGAGTAACGAACCGCCTCATCGACGTCCAGGCCAGTAAATCCCGACAGGGCATTGTGTAACTGCGCGATAAACTTTGTGCGATAGTCCTCTGGCATGCTCATAAATGTGCCGCCCATTATGATGAATTCGACCTGAGTAGCCTAGTTTAAATGGACATCCACGGTCAAGAAGAATGACTACACGGACCTTGTCAACACTGTGACCAAGGGCTTTCAATTGCTCAACACGACCGCGCGTTTGTTCGTATGGGTCGTAACGGGCCCTGATAGCACGCATGCTCGTAGGCTCGTAGCCAGTGTAGCTCTGCGTGCTGTAATCGAAATCAGAGTCAGGCCCTCCTGGGCAATATCTGTGCAAGGTATTAGCAATCAAGGACGCCTCCATCATCGGTACACGCACACACAGATGTTCCCTGTCATGGCGATGTGCGGACATCGATGAGGCTTGCACATGACCGCGACCACCGCAATCTAAACAACAAAAAATCTTAAGCCACGTCGTATAGACGGTGCTAGAACGAACGCACCCCACTCGCAGTCCGAATCGGTCTCGCACGAAGCTTTGGGAGGAGCGCCTTCTTGTAGTCGTCTGGAATCGCGCTGATGATGTCGACGAGTCTAGGGACGCCTCCAAAGCCAAACTTTTTCGACATCTTGGCGCGAAGTTCGTTGAGAGAGACAGACTCATTGGCGTCGTGCGATCGGATCAGCTCTGCAGCGATCGCGGAGGTGACTCGTAGCAGGATTTCGGCCTGGGATGGGCCTCCCGGTGAGGGTTAGTCAAGGCCGAGGATGGGTAGGGACGGGGATTCACCATCTGTTTTGGTCCCGACGACCATCTCTGCACCGTATTTTATGCCCGGGGTGAGTTTGAGTCAAAGACGATCTGTGACGCATTTGGCAGTTCCGTCGTCACGCGTTCATGATGCTTCGGCTCATCCGGCGATGTGCAAGTCGACACTATCATCCTGGCCCAACAACACCATCGAGAGGAGACAAAGGTATGCCTACCACTCGAAAGATTCAGACCCACTCACAGGTTTTGTAGTCGTAGTGGCAATGTCTGGCGGGGTCGACTCCTCCGTGACCGCAAAACTCTTGGCTGATGCCTCAAACGTTAGTCCAGTTGCTCTCATTCCATCGCGCTTTAATTATGTGGCTTAGGGATACGACCTCTCTGCAGTATTCATGCGGAACTGGGACACACGCGACGAATCCGGGTCAGACGACGGATGCGAGTGGAAGAAAGACTGGGAGGACGTGCAGAGAGTCTGTCGGATGCTCGACATACCTGTTCGGATGGTGCGTTCGTGCCTTTTATATACGAACGTCGTCTCACTGGAGCGCAGATCGATCTGAGTCGGGAATATTGGCTCCGAGTATTTGAACCATCCCTCAGAGAGTGGGCTTCAGGACTTTCGCCCAATCCCGACGTCTGGTGCAACAAGTAAGAATAGTTTGACTTGCGTTGTTTTCTTTTCACCCATCTCTTGACACAGGGAGGTTAAATTCGGTGCCCTTTTGGACAGTCTTACAAAGGAACCCGTGTTCTCAAATGCATGGCTTGCAACCGGTACTTCTTCCTCCCCAAACCACGTTACCCAGTATTCCTAACCGGTCCATGGCAGGACACTATGCTCATAAGACCTGGGATACAAATGTTCATCCCTCGCAACCGCGTCCCATGCTCAAAAAACCCTTGGACTTGACAAAGGATCAAACATACTACCTATCCTCCATCTCTGAAACAGGCCTCTCGCGTGCCCTGTTCCCTCTCTCTCAATTTACCAAGGCCCAGGTACGGACTCTGGCAACCGAGTGGAAGTTGCCGACAGCAACCAGAGATGAGAGCATGGGTCTCTGCTTTGTTGGAGAACGAAAGCGATTCAGTGAATTTATATGTAAATCCCGTCCATGTCTTGTTCATTGTCGTGAACTGAGTCCTTTTCAGCACAATACATCGTACCCAAACCAGGACCGATAGTGGACATGACCACAGGGAAGCAAGCAGGCATTCATCAGGGGCTATGGAGCTATACGATTGGTCAGGGGGCTAAACTAAGTGGCATGTCGCAAAGACTGTTTGTGGCCAAGAAGGATCCAGAGACAAACACCATCTTCGTCGTGCCTGGGGCGTAAGTCGTCCCACTCGTTGCCTTGTGCTCTGCTGAGTATTTTACAGGGACCACCCCGCGTTGTATGTGGAACGTATCCGCGTTCGCGACTTTTGTTGGATATGGGCGGACGGCGAGCCATGGCAAGTGTCACAGTCTGTTGGCCTGGAAGCGCGCGTCAAGTATCGACACTGCATGACGGATGTGCCCTGTATTGTTCATCGGTGGGTGGTACACACGTCCTGTTCTTCAGTCATTGACCATTTGCAGAGATACTCAGGGATTGCACGTCATTTTTCATACGCCCCAAAAGGGCATTGCCCCTGGTCAGATTGCGACCATTTATTCTGGGGATTGGTGCTTGGGCTGTGGTGTCATTGACGAGGGCGTTCGGACTTGATCGATTTAGAATTACTATACGACTACTTGCCTAATTAGATAGCTCCCAACCACTTTCACCACCCTTCGTGCCATCATGAGAGCAGTCGTACAACGCGTCACGTCCGCATCCGTCACCGGTGAGTGATCCAGATCGACTTACGAGGACATCCGCCTCATGTCTCGCAGTCGATGGCAAAGTGATCTCCAGTATATCCAAAGGACTGATGGTCCTCGTCGGCATCGGATCTGGTACGGCGTACTAGCACACCTCCGACCAAACCACCGCTCATCAACATCCTACGTGTAAGACAGACGACACCCCAACGGACGTCGACGCCCTCTCCCATAAAATGTGATTCGACGCATGCATCGATCACTTCCCAAGTTGACCGTTTTGCGATACGACAGACTTTCATTGCGCGCCTTTTCGGATGCGAGCGGGGCAATGTGGAAGACGAGCGTCAAGGACATTGCGGGCGAGGTTCTCTGCGTGTCGCAATTCACGCTCTTGGCGAATACGACCAAGGGGAGCAAGCCCGATTTTCATAGGGCGATGGTACGTCTGTCTGATCTCATTTGTTTCGTTGTGCAAACGGGCATGTAGTCCACGGAATCGTCGCGTCAGCTGTACGACGTGTTTCTGGACAAGATGAAGCAGTCGTATGTCCCGGATCGCATCAAAGGTAGGGTCTGGAAATTCGACACAATATGACGACTCAAATATGCATAGACGGTCAATTTGGTGCTATGATGGATGTTAGCTTGACAAACGAGGTGAGATTGCAGCAGGCCGGCATGTCGCACTTGAACTGAGATTGTATGCAAGGGCCCCGTCACCTTTACCCTCGATACCAGAAAATTTGAATACGTCACGCCTCCCAATGGTGGCAGCGACAAGGGAGAAAAGAAGAAAGCAAAAGGTGATTTGCCTAGATTTGCGGAATCAACGCAGTCCAATTTAGCCCCTGGTGGAGATTCATGAGCGGCGACAACTGCGAATCCCCTGAATGAATGAATTGTCTTGTAATCATGCCGTACACTGGGCGTCAGGTCGCATAGGATCCACACGCTCATGGCCGCGCAGGCAAGCATCGTATTTGGTGAGATGGGAGTGAGGAACAACATTGATTCACAACATTCCACCAACCAGACCGACGATCGCTTTCGTTCTCAAACGAACCTTTCTATCGGCACCTCTCCAAGGCCCTGCCCATTGTCGCAAGTTACGTACCTCGTCGTGCAAGGTTTGTTGTAGCGCTTGTGAGGAGGTGACCATTACAAAGGAAAGTTCGGTGTCGAGGTTCGCGGAGCGCGAGTTCAGGTTCGTCGACCCAAACATGGTCAACATGGGGGGACTGTCTTTGGATGGGGATAGCCATATACCTGGAGAGTATGAACACACGCGTAGCAAAACAGTGACGCAAACTACCTTTGGCGTGGTAGGTCCACCCTGGTCGCTCCCACTCTGAAAGAGAGACGGCATCGTCGTGTTGGTCAGATAGTCGACCGGCTGCGCGAGCTGCACGTATGAACCTCTGCTCTAACAAGGTATATCCTTCGGGTATGAGACCGGAGAGACCACGGGAGCCGTAGAAGCCATTTGCCTGCAATGTATTAGCAAGACACGGGGAATGGGTAGGTATATGCTAGCACCTTTGGGCCAGCGGCGATGACCTGGCATGAAGCAGGAGATTTAAGAATCAAATCTTGGTAGGGTTTGTAAAGGCCAAAGTAGCCGCTGGTCCAAGTGATGGCAGGGGTGGGTCCGCGGTTGAAGGCCAGGTGGTCAAAGATGGTTGACAAGGTGCGCTCTTCTTCGCGGATGTTGAACTGACCGCCTTGTATGATGGGAAATAGGACGGTGTCGTCTGTAGGATGCGAGGACGTGAGACGGGAAGCCTGGAATTTGGACAATGCGTCGTGGACCTTGGACTGGATCTTCCAAGGCTGGACGGATGGATCGGGCCATTGTATTACGGGTGCGTCTATGCCGGGTGAGGAGAGTATATTATACGAAAAGGAGGATATGAGCTGGAGAAAGGAAAAGCAATAGTCTGCAAGGTTTGGCTGTGCCTTGAAATGGAGGTAACGGTCTTGGCGATTGGTAAAGTAGGATCTATTGAGGTTGGCGCTGTGGTGGGGGTTAGTTGGAGTGGAACCAAGGGAGGGCAAGACAAACCCGGTGATGATGACGTCGTCGTCGGCACCGTATATTTTGGGGTGCCATGTGCCCCAGCCCTCGTTGAAGCGGGAAGGGACGAGTGTGGTGACGGGGCTACTGAGATTTGGACTGCGAAAGAGGGAGACGTGTACCCTGGATCCATGGGCGCGCAAAAGGGGGAGGAGGGCGAGAACGGGCGAGTCTGGGCCGGGACGGGTTGAGCGGTTGTAGTCGAGGGTGAGGTGGAGGTGGAGACGGTCGTTTTGGCGGAGGGCGGTGTCGAGGGATGCTAACTAGAGCGGGTGAGCAGACGCGCACGGATGGCAAGACACACGGACCAGCTGGTGCTCGGACGCGCCGAGGTAGAGAGAAGAGAGAAAGATGCGTCGCTTGGCGCGACTTACAATGTCCTGGATGAAATCAGCGTCGGGTCAGAGAGGGGTAAAGAAAGTACGCTACGATGAGACGCGAGCAGAATGCGGGTGGACTGTCGAGCACACGGATGGCAGTGGCGGGTATCGGGATGGCGGGCTGAGTGGCAGCGAGGAGGCGGAGGAGGGACATGGAAGATGACTAATTGAGTTGACCTTGTACCATGATGGCGTCGAGCTGGCTGCTGTCGACGCAATCGCCACTGCCTGGACCATGGGGATTCCTCACGTCGGGCTACATTCTCGGCCTCATCGTCATGGTATTGCCCCGCTTCAATCCTGTCGTGTCGCTCACAAACGTTCACAGGCCGTCCTCATGCATCGCATACAAAACATCGTCGTACCACCCCGACATAGAGTGCGTCGCTTCCACCGAACACCGCAGAGCTTCTTTCTCCGCATCGCATGTCGCGCCATATTTCCCCTTGACTTCTCATCCTCGCTCGTCCGTCTCATACTCCGTCTCCCATCCCTCTACTTCTTATCAAAGTCCCTCTTGCTCTGGTCCACCACCCTCGCACAAACCACACACAAGCTCCCCATTTCTGACGCCCTCACCTCGTGGGCTGCACGCTACGATACGGCAGCCCTCTGTTGGTCCACCTTTTGTGCCGTCTGCGGTGCACTCTGCGTAGAAGCCCTTACTCGTGGCTTGGAAGGCGCAAACACCAGCACCTCCCCCTTCAACTTGGTATGTCATCCTGCCGCATGCCTCTTTGATAACCCTGACATCTCCTCGCTTAGTTTGGCTATGCCTTTCTCTTGCACATATACTCGTCCCCGATCACTCACGCCACAAAGCTGCATGATCTTCCCTCCCGTCCAGATAAACATGTCGTGTTCACCATCATTCTCCCTCTCTTGCAAGTCCGTCACAACTCTCTCTCCATCTACCGAGAAACTCAACCCCATCCTAGCTCACAATCGTACATGGTCTGGGAATAAAGCAATCGTGGTCGAATCATCGCCTCATTCCTTCCGCATTTGTATCCATCACTGCCCTCATACATTTCCATTGGGTTCTCTGGTTCTCCAACTCCACTTATCCCCTTCTCAACTACATGCCTTGTCTCTTCGAATCCGTCCTCCTCTTCGTCACCTTTCTTGCCATCTTTCTCAATGCCCTCACTCAGATCCTCGCAGAGGGCTCCGTATCCCGTCCCCTATTCGGTCACCACGCCGCTCTATTACCAAGGCTCGACGAAGACTTTTCTATCGCTCTCCTCCGCATGGGTACCGCAAGTCTCGAAACTTCCAGCGTAGCCGGCCTCGGAAACGAGGTAGGCGGTGTCACTCTCATGTCGCCCTCGCTCGACCACACGGATCTCGGCACGGTCGCACTCAGTCGCTTTGGCGTTGACTCCATTTCACACTCGCTCGAAGGGTATGGTAAGAGCCGCCGAGCCAAAAGAGGATTCGCCAACGAAATCAAGAATGTCAAGGTAATTTCCAACGACGGCGATCTTTGGTTGGACCTAGCTTGGTACCGCGAATTCGTCAAATTTGCTGTCGGCGTAGCCCGCTTTCTCAAACGACTCTACACACTCTTGCGGGATTTCTTGAGAAGACCCCGCTTGCGCCCCCTGTCCTTTCCGAATACGGAGGACGCCGCTTCTTCGGATGACTATGTACAAGGCATAGACGACCAAGACATCTATAATAGGTTTATTCGTGGAGAACAAGTTAGCGACGACGAATACGACGAATACGAACCGAGCTCGCCCTCGCGTTCAAACTCGGTCGACTCTGTTTCCTCCATTTCAGACAATGCAGAGCACAGCCCATACGATAATCAAGTTGAAGCTGTCGGTTTGTATGCAGATCTCTCCTCTGCTGTCGCGACATCGACATCTGCCTCCCATTTACTGGCCCACTTGGCTGATCATTCGTCGTCTCCGTTGACGCGGCGACGTTTCAGCCAGCTGGTGTCTGCCTCCCCGGCCGGCCCCCTGCGTGAAGACTCCAAAGACGGGTGGGCAGACGTGATGCGCGCACGCAGACCAGGCGAAGCTGTCTCGCGACCCGAAGATGCGCTCGATGAAGCAAGAAGGAATTGTGTCATATGCACAGTAGAACCACGCCAGGTTATTTGCTGGCCGTGTCGGTGAGCACCCTTGGGCATTGCGCCGTAGGAGCGCGATTAACACCCGCAGATGTCTTGCACTTTGCGATGACTGCCGAGAAAACTTGGCGTCGCGCACATCCGTCTCAAAGCACACGTGTCCCTGTTGTCGAACAAAGTAAGCGACAGATTCGTTTGATCTAGAACCCCCATCTGACCGGCCACACTAGCGTGGAGGGCTACTCCAAGATATATATTCCCTAGTGCACAAGGACACTTTCGTGTAAAAGTCACGCTGGACTCTGTATTTCACTAGGAAATAATACCCCCCACGATGTCATGTTTCACATATTGGATTGTACTCGCATGCTAGGCATAGGATGTTTTTATAAATGACCATTCGCTATAATCATGGATGCGATAAGACGTGACGAAAGACCCGAAATTGGATGTGACGTGCGGATTTATTTATGGGTAAAGTAGGAAAACGCACCGGTTAGCCGACGGAGACAACTGGAACACGCCCACCTCCAAAAGGGTTCCTGAGTGCCTCTTATTGCGCCGCAGCGTCAAGGCACTCGCTCTTCCCCGACAGCCGCATCAGGCCGATCTAGGACTAATTCATCTGCGGTTCAGAAATGGCAGGTTCAGGTTCACTTGCCTAATCGCAAAATGGTCATCCGAATAGCCCTTGTTCTGGGTTAGACGGCAGGAACGATCAGGTCCGTCCCCGGGCGTTTATATCCGCATGACCACTAACAGCTTATTAGGGGGTTCAGTCTCAGACCCTTCCCCTTGGTACTCGGGTCGGGGATCCCCACGGACCGACAGGTGATATGAGAAAAAAAGAAATCGAGAATGAGAATGAGAATAAGAATCAAGCATGGCCTGGACTTGGGGGCGCGCGGCCGCCTTCGCAGTTGGGAGGATGACACGTTGCCGCATGTACCGCAGGTCCTAGTCGTACTTGCATGGTGGGTTAGTAACAGTGACGCGCGCGCGCGCGTACGCCACGTCGTTTCCGCCGAGAGAATACGTACGTGAGCTGAACTGGCTTGAGAGAACCCATCACGCGGAGAGGGGGCCCTTCCATCGGAGCGATTTTTCCGGTCGACCCGTTGTATGCCGCATTGCGGCGTCGGGTCGTCGAGGGCGTCGTCACCACGGACTTTGGGTCGGAAAATTGTGACTCGCGATGCGTTGGAATCGGATGGCAAGATCGTCAGTATGACTGACTCACGTGTCCCGAGCCAAGACGCTGTGGTGGGATGCTGTACAAGATGCAAATATCCCCATATCCCCACAACTCACGTTTAGGTTGACAATGGCTGTGAAGATGCTCGAATGAGAACAATGGGCCAAACGGGTCCGACCCAGCCGCACGTCCGACATGGCTGCCAAGCCTCGCACGACCTAACCGGCAAATTGATGCTTGCTGTGACCAAAACACAGCACACCGCACACAAGTTGAATTGCCGGTGGAAGCCAACTCAGGACATGCAAGGCACACAAGTAATGCAGAGCGAGGAAAGGCTTATGATTCCCATTCGAGTAGAAGAAACATGATATAATTAACTAGATGCGAGAGTGTGGTATATGTCAAAAAATATAGCGACACCACGATATTAGATCACAAAAGAGAAGATGCCTATGCAGCGACTTGTGTCAACGAATAATAAGGGTGATGCGAAGAACGATGGTGTGGCTTGTGCGAAGGCGCAGAAGGTTGTGAATACGAATGTGAGACGGGAAGAGGAAAAGCCCGGATTAGTTCCAACGTGGATGACAAGGGCTGGGATTGTTTTAAGGCGATAGGCACCACCCGACTAGTCTCGTCCATGTTCTCATGGGACGCTTTGGGATGGGTGCCATAAGTGGGATCGACGTGCGTTTCTGGTGTAAGCGGTGCGGGAGAGCTCCCAGATGAGGACGATTTGGGACTGGAAGGATCCAGGTCTGGGCAAACGGCGTGGTTTGCGGGATGATAACGACTACGCGTGTGGAGATCCGCGTGGCGACGATAGCTGTGAGAAGGCAAAGCGACCGCAGAGAGGGAATCATGGTGGCTGAGAATGTCATCTTCGGTGACAGACAGTTCAAAGTCAAGGACATCTAGGAACTCGCGCTCAATGCGGCCAACATCACGCTTGCCGAACACGCCCGTGCAGAGCGCCCAGTGGACATTTTTGAGAGTTGAATCGTTGAGATACTAGGAATGAGACATGGTGAGGAACGGGTGACATGGGAAGGGAAAGAAAGACAATGTACCTTGCTCGCAACCATGACAGCGCCGAGAAAGACGCGCTCGCACGCCCATTCCTCGAGCGCGATTTGGAGGTGAGGCTTAGCCCTGTCTATGTAGACGAGAGACACGAGGATGGTGGGAATGGTGACCTCTGCGCGGGTGAGGACATTGGTGACAAAGGTGGCAAATGAGGCATGTTCAGAGCGGCGCGAAAGAGCGCGGCCGCGACGGGATGAGGAGGGGCGACCCATTGCATAGTCGACTGTATCGACGACAGAGTCGATGACATGTTCTGAAAAAGAGGTGAGGAGGGTGGAGTAGTGGATGATAGCGAACACGTACCGAAGACGGGCCGGGAAAGCTTGATGTCGAGAAGCTCGAGGAGGGCAGGGGAGTGGAGGGCAGGGTCTACGAGGCTTGCGTGGTGGAGTGGGGAGCGGGCCATGGTGGGTGTGGTGGGGAGGAGGAGAGATGACCATGACGGGTTGTTATAAAGGAGAGCCGGGCCAACGAAAGGGCCGAATCGGACGATGACGAAAAGGGAAGGAAGTGACAAGGGAGAAGGATTAGCAATGCAATATTCGGAATCCGAGTCAGAGCCGAGCGAGGGGAACAATCGAATTATTTCCCTCGAACCAGCTTACATCATCGCCACTAGTGGTGGAACACTCGGCACGCCCGCTGCGATCTGTCCACGACGTCCTGCCATGTACCAACCCACAGCCGCGCCGCAGTCCACCCGAACACACGCTTGTGGATCCCATTGTACGCTTTGACTCCCCAGTACGTAGACCTAGGAACCGTTAATGATGAGTGACTCCCCCTGACTGTGCCATGAGTGTGACTAAGCGACGGCATCGCCGTCGGTGTTTGCTGACTGTCATTAATCGATAATCGGCCGGCGAACACATCGATCGTGGACGAAGCACTACGGCAAATTACAAACCAGCTCGTCTCACCCCAACAAAGCAATCACTTTGATGAGACATACCTTCGCCAATCTATCCAAATCATCCTAGTTCTAACAGACCACCAATTACCCCATCCTAGTTACATGGATTCATCATCTCGATTGCGGGTATATACAATGTCATCAAAATCATCATGTCATTTAAGCTACACCCGCTGTCCCTCCTGATCCGTTTCCACCCGTCCTGCTTGCACGGTTCTTGCTGCCCTTTGGCCGTCCCCTTGGCCTTTTTGTTGTCCCCGATGGTGCTTCTTGGCTCACGTCACCCCCACTCCGTTTCTCACCGTTTACCCGGCGATCGCGCAAATACCTATATAGCGATAGTTGCCGAGTGAGTGTAATGTGAGCACATGTTCCATTAGAAACTCGGATAAGAATAGTCGGGCGTTCTGCTTCGGCCAGCAAGTCATCCATCTGTAATACGTGTCCAAACACAGCTAGCGATCAGATGCACCGCGGCCTCTCTGCCGAAACTAGCGCCCCAGAGAAACAACACTCGCCACTAGCGTGGAAATCGTTTACTCACTGAGACGTCTTCTCATCCAAAGTAGCCTGTAATGGTGGGAGCGGGGCTTGCCCCAGTTCTTCGCGCAACCGGTCCACTTCCGTTTTGGCTGTCGCGTATTCCCCATCTTGTAAAACAGCAATCTGCTGGCGAAGTTCCGCACATCTTCGGTCCGGCTGTCAGCATCCGATAACATCCGCGCAGGGGAATCTAGGCGTACTCTCGCGAAATACTTGCTTCAAGCAGGTCAGCCTAGATAGTCATAAGACCTTGTTTATCCCTTTCATCCAACCAGATGATCTACCTTGTCGCGGTCTGAATTTATCTGATGGGCAACAGATGCTTCCGATCAGTAGGCACGCTTGTTGCGGAAGAAGGCGCCCGAACCTCTGCGAGAGCATTGAGTAATCGCGTCCGCTCGCTGTCAAGTCTGCGTCACACAAAAATGGATCAGAACAACGTGTGATTGAAACGTCTGTGGGGGGACACAATGGGGGGGAGAAAAGCACGAATGATGGAGGTGATGGAGCAACGCCAATCATTCGTATCATACGTACTTGTTTTTCTGTTCCTTGAGATCTTGGATGGCTTTGTCCTTTTGTTCTAGACTGGCATGTGCGGATACGATATGCGCCGTGTGGAGTTGCAAGGTCAGGGAATGCTTCCTAAGAGGTAAAATGCGATCAGTCTAGTCATGATTCGGAATGTCTTTTAACCGAGGAGAAGGGCCCTCGTGGGGTGGATCTCTGTGAACCTACTTGAGCTCCGCGGTTTTCGCAAGTTGGACGAGTTCGTGCGCCCAGTCGCCCGTTGCGACGAGCGGGGGCGGTTTTTGATGTGAAGTCGGTGTCGTCGTTGTTGCATGCGGGGCCACTGTGCTTGGGCCCGCAGAGAGGGACCCCATTAATGGGTTATGTTCATAGTCAGGGGGTGCAGTCGCAGAAAATTGCTGATACATTGATACAGTGAAATTGAAGCAGAACGGAGAATAAGGTTCCAGGGGTCTCTGTGCCCAAACGACTGTGGTTTCGCTGTGACAGGAGCAGGGACACCGTGCACTGCAATAGGTGTTTGTTCATGTTAGGATTCAAAGGGTGGTGATCCCTTGTGCTCGTTTAGGCAAAGAGCCTACCCCGTCACGCGAGCACGCTTGCTATCGTCTACTACGATGAGCGTCCTAAGACCCTTCATGGCCACAGACATGTTCAAGTTTAATAACATGTAAGTTCGGATACCATGTCTTCCAGAACGCGCCTTAGGCCACACCCAGCAACTTGGACGTATGGACAGAAACTGTACGTGATGTTGCATAGCCTCTATCCACAGGACTGACATATCGCTTGCAGTATGGCATCAGCTTTTACTTGTCCTATCTCTCGCGATGGCCTGATCTGTGCTGCGTCCAAGAAGCACCTGGTGGACGTATGATGGGCTACAGTACGCGCATCATTCTCGACTATCTTATCGATCCCCCACCGTTTTCGTACAGTACTTGGAAAGGCCGAGGGCTCGTCGAGCGAATGGCATGGCCACATCACCGCGCTGACCGTCGCCCCCGAGTATCGTCGCCTCTCCCTCGCACGCAACATGGTCAGCCGTCTAGAGCTCGTTTCTGATCAACATTACAAGGGATTCTTTGTCGATCTTTACGTCCGCTGTAACAACGCACTCGCAATAAACATGTACGAGGGATTTGGGTACAGCGTGTATCGTAGAGTGAGAGAGTATTATGGCATGCTTGATGTTGGTAAAGGTGGAAGAGACGAGGAGGATGCATTTGGTGAGTCCAAGTCCACTGTTCCGGTCCGAGGCAGTCACTCAACCTTCATAGATATGCGTAAGCCCCTTTCAAAAGACCCTTTGCGACGCTCAGTGCGAAGCAATGGCCGCGAGGTGCTTGTCAGTGCAAGCTCCGTATCGTAACTCTTCCACCTCGATGTGTACCCGATCCGGGATTACATTCTTATCACACGTTGTTTCAATCGACCAGATTGCATTCCGATACCTATATACTCAACGGAGGTGGATCATCTGGACCAAGAGCAGCAAGCTCTTCGTCGTAAAATTTCGTCAGAGCGACTTTATCGGAACAAAACTCATAAAGCTTGGACCGGATTTCATCGGCAGCAGCCGCAGGTCTATCTCTGCTCTTCATCGCCGTTCCCATGCGGCCAGCACCCATGAGGCGGTTCGTTAGGAAGAGGAAACCCTGTGAGCCCCCCAACACCTGTACGAACGCGACTCCTGATCGGTGAACAAATTGTGAGTATTCAAACGGTGCGCGACGATAGGAGTAAACCACGTCCACATCCTTGGGGTACATGTTCATCGCTTCGACGTCGACGATGAACCCAAATCGCCTCAAGAGTGCATATTCGAAATAGTGCGTTGATTGCGTGTATTCTGGAATCCTCTTCTCAAGGTCAGGGACAACTGGAGGGGGAACCGCCAGGCGCAACGGGAAGCATGATTGAAACGCGTTACGATCCCGGACATCGCTGATTTCGGTCACGTATGCTTCCACGAGCTTGAGTCCATATCTTTCGATCGCCCTGCTCCATTGTCGAAGCATGTCTTCGATACATCGAGCAGTGGTCCCAATCCATTGAAGCTCAAAATGGAAGACTGTCCCCGGGTTCTGTATGATGTCATGGTGCAGGATAGCAGTCTCCGCCAAGTCACTTTTCTGTGTAATAGAGTCCGTGTCAGCACAGAGTAGGAAAGCTCAAACGAGTCAAGCCCCACTTTTCCAGGGTCGACATCGATAATCATGCTCTGCGTAAGGATCATACGTTTCCTTGTCCGCTTCGGGCTGACCCCGCTTGGCTTGGCCTGGTTGGACGGGTAGTAGCTTCGCCCAATCAGGGTGTCATCGTACGGGGTGTGGCGGCTGGCTTTGAACCAACCTCTGGAAGGCGTGCTCACAGTTGCATACTCTCCGCTGAGCTGATAAAAGTAGTGGCTAAAACGCGTTGGTCGCCAAACTCGAACGCCAAGGTGACGCCACTCACCCGTCCAAGAACCCGTGGCGACCAGCGCAATGGATAAAGAGACCTTGATCAAGCAGTTTCGTCCCCCACTCTGTCCCCTGTTCTCTCGAGGAGACGTCCCTGAATTCCCGGACAAGCCACGAGACGAAATCGAATCCTGTGAACGAGTCCGGGTATCTCTTTCGGTGCCATCGATGAAGTTTCATAGGCACACCGTCGTCGTCGCGCATCACCTTTGCAATGGCGGAGAGAGACATGTCCGCAATTTCCCGCTCGCTCTTCATCTTCTTCTTGAGTGGACCGGCGGCATGTATCTCGTCAAGTTGCGACATCAGGGATTCGTCTAGGACTGAATGGGCGGGACCTAATGTGGTGGGCAGGAACCTGACAGGAGGCAGCTGTTGTCCGCGCTCATCTGGCGGCTGCCAGCGCGCCTTGGTGAATATCTCTGCGAGTTTGTCAATACCCATCAAGCGAATTTCTTCTTCGTCCAGTTTCTCCCCACTGGGCCCGCTTGTTATCTCTGGTGCCTCGGCTGACGGAATGATGACGAATCGGGTACGCCAATAACGCAAGGACTCGTTGAACTGGTGTTCATAGCCCGCAACTAACATGTCCAGTCTGTTCAAGCTTGAGTCGAGTGTATCTTTTCCGCTTTGCATGTCTTACTCACCTATTCCACCCATAGTTTTCCAATCCATGTGACACGAATTTGGTCTTCAGTTCCGTGTACCCGACTCCCAACTTGGGCCAGATCAGGCACTCATAGTCAAAGGGCTGCGTTGGAGGCATCCTCCGGACATATCGACGGACCTGGATCGCTTCCCCAGTATAAGATATAAGGTGTATTTCGTTACTCATACTCAGATATACGGGATCCCTGGTCGAATTCAAGACTTCAGCTGCGCCGCCTGGCTTGGGCGCAGCGTCGTCCTCGTTCATGAACGACTTGGTGCGTTGCAAAGTGGACTTTCCATCCGATAAATTTTGGGAACGAAGCACAAATTGGAAGCCTTGGGCAAGTCGGACGGCGACCATGCCTCGCATTACAACCAGCGCCCAGGCACGACGGACTTCATCGACCGTCCCTTGCACGTTCGGCGGCTTGACCAAGAACGAACGCATTTCGGTGGGATCCACGACGAAGTCGTATGAGAAAACATCATACGAAGATTCTAATTCTGCATTACTCGGGAAGTGCTCCACGGTAAGGGGAAGGCAAGAAGGTGTGACCATCGATTTCCACTTGACCTCGTGTTTGTATATTGGCGTGGGGAAAATGTGTTCCCAGCGACGAGCGAGCGAAGATTGCGTGTACGATACCGCAAACTGGGGACGTGACGGATTTGTCCGTGGGCTTGACTGTGGTGATGTGGATGATAGCGGGATGTTTAGCGATGTGAGAGTAGTGCTACGACGTTTTCCGAATGTCACTTCGTCACGGGGTGGTGTACTCAGGGGTGAGTATCGCGACATGGAACCACGATGAGGGGTTGCTATCGGTGGTTCTTCTTCGTACGTGCGACTAAGTGTGGTCCTACCCGAGGCAGTCTGGATGATAGCCATGGGCTGGGGTGAACGTGAGATGGATGGAGATGGTGTCACTGGTCTGTTCGGAGTGATGGGAACGCGAACGGATGGGGTAGGTGTTGTCGGCGTGATATTATGTATCGAGCTGCTTAGTGATGAGTGTGGCTCAGCTGTCAAGTTGGTGCGAAAGGGATTGTACAGCCAAGAAGGTGCGAGCTTCGCGAGTCGGGACGTCGCGGAAGGTGGTAAGACATCGTCGGTTGTCGCTACGGTTGAAATTGCCGTGGAGACGGAGCGACTAGACCTCATAGAGGACTGAGACGGGGAGGTACTCAGTCCAGTGACCGAAGGTACTAGACCATCCTCGTCACCTTCGGGCGGGAGTTCCATGATGATTCGACGCGGGCTTTCCTCAATTGGCATGAAGCGCGTAGAAACAATGGAGGTGCGCTGCGAAACCATCCCGCGCCTTTCGGTGACCGTAGGTGCGCGGTAAGACGAAGGAACCACTGTGCTGCTTGTACTTGATGCAAATGAAGTCCGAGCGCTAACCGCGGGCCGATTTTCCTTCCTGAACGCAAATACATCTAGGTCTGCTTGCTCCGCCTCAGCCGCCGAAGGAGGTCTGTCATCATTGAATGAATCTCGAGGGGTTACTAACAAGTCTCGAAATTCGGGCAAGAAAGGAACTTCGATAGTCGAAAGGACGTCATGCTCCAGTAGTCCGAGCATTTGTATTTCGTGCATTTTAGCCCTCGCGATGAACCTAGCAAAGATCAGGTTGGCTTTTAAGAAAACCTGGATTGTCGAAACCGACCTATCCCTGCGAAAAGGCAAGTCCATTTGCTTGTCCCAGAACGTTATACCAATCCAAAATGGCTCCCACCAAAAGGTGACTTTCCCCCGTGCAATTGCATCGTTAGGTGTCTCGTCACCACCCCATAGCGGATCCAAGTCACGGACGCTGTTTTTCACGTCTCTGTCAAACTTGGGCTCGTACCCTTTGAAGCTGAAGATGGGACTCTGATGCAAGGGAGCTTTTGCAAGAGAGACGAGGTCAAGCCCAAATCCTTGGTCCAACATTCTGGTTGTCGTCAAGCGTAAGAGTTGTTTGGATACACGAAAGTATCCAGTTCCTGGTGTTATGACGATTGTCGACACTCCAGTTGATGACAAAGAACGGTCGATATAGTGGGTCTCGTTGGGATTGAGCCCCAGGTTAAGTGCTTCGAGAATGGGGCCATCGTGAGCATATGATATTTGTCCGATCAAACGCGCTTGGTTGGGTTTGGTAGACTCCATGGAAGCTTGGTGGTAGTGATGCGCTAGGAGAATGTCCCGCTGAAAGGCCCAGAAGGAGTCTTTGAGGAGAAACAGGGTTGAATTCCAGTCATTGATGACTTCCAAGTCCGTGATGACCTTGAAAAAGTCCTTGTACCACCGACCATCCTCATCACGACGTAAAGGTCCCGCGGCATATTCCAGTTCGGTTGCATCGTAGTGAACCCTAGATATCAAGACGATTGTGACGGTGTGATCTGTGCCCGCCTCTCGCCATTTTGAAAAAAGCGTTGGGAGAAAAGAATGTACGATTTTTTCATAGAAACGCTCTCCGTCTCCAGAAAATTGCCAGAGCTCACGACAAACTTGGATGAATATGGTAACCTTGGCCGATAAGGACCTATAAATTGTTTTGGTCTTTGGCGTCACATAGCCCGAGGACACCTGGCGTGGGAAATGTCAAGAGAACAAAGAAGGGAGGTGCGAAAGCGCTGTTGCCCCCACCTGTTGGCCCTTGACATAGATACTCTGAACTTTTGCGGCGATTACGCCGATGAAGGAAATATCTTGGTCGACAAAGACACATTGACCAGCTAGATGTTTACCAAGCCTCCACATCTCGTTGCGGCCCAGATACTGATCTGCAAAGGAGAACTCGACATAGTCGGCCGAATGGCTATCCTTGTCTACCTGAACCTGTATGTGAGCAAACGATACGGGAGGAGTGCGATGTTGTGCACCTTGGTCACGGTGACTTCGGTGTTATTTTTCATGCCAAATGCATCGGCAACATTTCTGGGTAATGATATCTGAAACGATGTCAGAGGATGCATGACAGAGGGGATGAATTTACCTGAAGGGTTGGTTTTGGGCAGCCTTCGTCTTTGGGCACGGTGAAAAGATAACCGGAAGTGTCTCCAGACTGGGTCACGCGCAGCAGGTCTCCCTCTGTTACGCCGGGCCACCATGATTGATTGAGGATGACCTTTGGTGACTCCTTTGGGTCGTGGACCCAGGTATTGAGAATTTTGGAGTCGCCTAGCTTGAGCTGAACAGCGGGTGTGCTAGGGGGCAACCTAGCGAGGGATTGTGCGGTGTTTGAACGTTTTCGACCATACTGAAGGAGGGGCTGAGACTGGGGATCGGGACGAACCGTACTCATCACGGTTCAATGTCGTGCCACGCGGGAGCAATTCGCCGTCGATCAATTTGTCACATGGACTAATAATATTCACCCTGTTTTTTTCTTCAGCCTACCACGTTCGACGATTTGTTGGTGTTGCAGGCCACGTCGCTGGACGGTTCCAACTTCTTTCATTCGACATCACACTCTTTTTAAATTCTCGTGCTTGCTCTGACACCGAGCATGTCGCCAAACCAATCCGTATTTGACGTCCATCAAGTCCACGAAGTAACCATCATCGTCACCACCACCTCTCCCGACTCTACCGGCGGCTCTTCCATCGTCACGGGCTCACCCACATCGCCACTTCCTGAGTCACCGTATAGCGATGCCCGCTCATCCTTGGGTTCTTCTCATGGCACTCCCACTGTCAAGTTTGCACCGCTTCCGCAAATTGACCCCAATAGGAAGCGTTCTCTGGCACCTCTCGGTGTACCCGCGCGTTCGCGTCGCAAGCGAGTTATTCAGGAGGAGGGTGGATCGTTACTATGGTCCGCTGACCCTGACGTGCCAGATGAGAACATGGAGGATCCAATCATCGCGTTTGCAAAGCTCGTAAAGAAGACGGGCAAAACGCTGTGGCGGAGAGTACGGAAGGGTAGCAAAGCCGTTCCACAGGAGAATGTCGTGTATTCTGCGGAACCTGTTCTCGACATCAGCACCAGTGTCCGCTCGGGTGATGTAGAAGTGGAGGACAAGGGTGAAGGCGTGTCAAAGGAGGCTGTGGATTTGGAGGATAAGCGATGGCGTCGAGCTTCTTGGTCGCCATTGGCCGAGCGCAGGACGCTCACCCGGGGCAAGGCGCAGCGAAAGAGTACCAGTGACTTGCCCCACCTTTCACTTATTCCATAGTCGCTCTCCGTTGGTATATTCGTTTGGCAGAGGGTTTTTCTTATCGCTAATATACACAACCCTTTATATACCTTTGACTTCGGCTCATTTCTCGCTTTCAGCCGGTATTGGCAAATAAAACCTGAGAGCGGTGTCAAGCTTTGACCGCTCTTTACGTTGTGCTTTCATTTCTCTTCTCTCCTTCTCCCAGTGTGATTCCCTTTCTTCCCCGCTGGTTGTCTACTCACTTACCGGCCTAGCTTCATGTCTTGTACCCCAACTCCTACAGCGACCCTGTATGCCACAGTCACTACGTTCACCCCGTCCACCTCGTATTCTCAGAGCGCAGCAAGCAACCCTCAGTTGACCACCGTCGTGCAGCAGTCGTGCGTTGCTTCAGGCACAATCAGTGGCTCATCGATCGGGTGCGTGTCAACCGCGCCCGTCACGGAGGTGAACACTGTAGGAGGTGAGTGCCAGTGTGCTTGCGTTCGCCCAATCGTCGGCGTCGGCGTACTTGGCGTTCTGAGGCCGTGACGCGTTTCGGCCGCTCTAGCATGCTTAGAATAGACGAGCCCTGATGGTGAGAGCTAATCAGATTTGTTAGGTGGTGGTCAAGCCGCGCAAGTACCGATTGTCGTGACTGTCCCAGTCACAGAAGCACAGCCCACTCAGACCTTGTTTGCCCCATGTACCGAAGGAGGAGGGAGTTCATCTCCGTTGCAGACGTCTGCGCAGTCTTCTGCAAATACCCCGTTGACGACGTCTGTCCTTGTTCAAAGTACTTTCCCGCCGTCTACAGTAGTTGAGGCGTCCTCGGCCACACTCTCAGATGGCTCGGTCGTCCAGACCGTGGTGACCGTGGTCACGACGCTACCCCCCACTTCCGTATACGCACCTACTTCAATTGCCAGCCCTACCCTGCAAAGTGATTCATCACAAGGGTCAGGAACGAATGTGGCGCCGATAGTCGGAGGTGTTCTCGGTGGATTCTTTGGACTGATAGCAATTGTGGGATCCCTTTGGTGGTTATGGTAAAAATTTGGTGGTTTGTGCCTTGCGTGTTTACTGACGATATCTCATAGTCGGAGGCGTCGATCATGGGATGACATCTTTGAAAAGGAGGAGCTCCAGAATGACGACGCTTGGGCGGCAGATGTACCGGCACGCCGCGAGCGTGGCAGTCGCAGAGTCAATTCGGGTGCTGAGCCCGAGCCCTATCAATACGGACTTGTCGGGCATGTCATTCCTCCTGCGGCAGCCGGCGAGCCGCTGAGGATGTCCCAGTACAGTTCGGTCAGCGAACACTCAGGAAAACATAGCCGCAACACGTCTCACTCGACCACGCCATTGCTACAAACCACTCGGACGGGAGCTTCAAGACCCTCCACAGCTGGCTCTATTCAGACCATTCAGACCCAGCCTGGATCAAGGGTGCTAAATCCTGTTTCCAGTGCCGAAAGGGAGCCCCGCTCATTATCTATGGTCTCGCATACGAGTAGCACAAGACCACTGCTAGACAGTCGAACGACTCCGGCGTCGCTCAGTGCTTGGACGCCAAATATGGATGAGCTAGCGGTTCTTGAACCGCTGAATCGCTCTGGGAGCCCTGTTCCCTCTAACGAACGACGCATCTTGCAGATCGTCAACGATGGACCTCCTTCGCCGACGGATACTGTAACGTCGAATGCGCGCCGGACATCTGGACGCTCACCGAGTGTCATTTTCCACACGGACGGAGGACGAATTCCCGAGAGCTCGTTTACAGGGTTGGACGCGAATCCGCCTGCTTATTCACGCTAAGACCGCGCCTCCTTCCGCGTCATGACCAACTACGACCGTATATATCATTAAAAGGACGTCTTTTATATGGACTCGATTCTGCCGTGCATGCAAGCAATTCTTTAGTCTATGGACAGTATATGCAATTTTTTTTCCCTTGGCACACATTGACGGTATTTGCTACGGTTTTTTTGCGTTGATGTGGGTAGATACACTAATATATTAATGGGATTACAATTGCGAACTCGGCAACGAGGACAATGGAAGGTGTGTTACGTAATGGAAAGAAGAGATCTGTTTTTGTGCAGCTTTCGGAAGAGAACAATAGAACGCGGGTCAATGGCAACATGCCCCGACTATATAAACGTTGGCCCCGTGAACATGGCACCTATCTCATTCCTCTCCTTTCATCCGGTGCTGGGTCACCCCCTCCTTAGACTTTTCTCCTCACAATCTTTGACCTCTTCATCATGGCACCCATACGCACCTGTACGTGTTTGCCATCTACCCAACCCACTCTTGACTCATCTTTCATCCAGACATTTTCTTTGGTCTCAATGCTGTCCGCGTGCTGAGCATCGTGTCCCTTCTGCTTGTCTTTGCAAGCAGCATCCTTGTCATTGTCACCGACATCGAAGCTGTGAACGCCTATGACTCGGCCAAGCAGACAAGCAATACTACCACCAGTGAAGCATTCGTCGACTGCGAATACATTCTGTAGGTGTCTAACTAATACCGCTTGTCTCATGCTCACGTTCCCCATAGGGACAGCACCGTCCCGAATCAGATTGGTGGTGTTTTCTGGGCGGTTATAAATCGCCTCTTGATCATCTTCCAAGTCATCACGCTCATTTTGTCCGAAGTTGGCTGGCCTGCTGCATTCTTTGATCGCTTCTTCCCCGTGCTGGGGACTCAGTTCGGTCTCGGCGCATTGGGCATATTCCAGGGACTGTGTGTCTATTGTTATCATGTCTGACGTGCAACATGCTCATTTTCATATAGAATCGGCGCTTCAGTCCTTTCGCAACACGTTGACGATTTCACCCTCGTGGCTGCCTTCTTCCTTTTTGTTATCGGTTGTCTCAACATGCTTCTTGGTCTCATCTTCCGCGAGTCCGCAAAGCAAAGGCGTTCCATCAGGGCATGGCGTGCTGGTCCACACGACACCCTCCCCACTCACTTGCCCTCTGCCGCGAACCTAAACCGTTCCGCCACCTCATCATCAGGACAGTCTTTTACTTCTTCGACAGTGTACGAAGAAAAGGGTCCTGGCGAGTTCGGTGCCGCAAGGAGTGCGAGCCGTGCTGGATACGGTTTTGGACGTCAAGGCGAAAAGGCAGCAGGAATGAAAGGTCTGTCATCTCTACCAATGTTATCTCACGACAATAACCGTCTTTCAGGCTTCCTCATCTCCAAGCCCCTTGAAACGCTGCCACGTTACGCCGCACGCCCAACTAGCGCACGCTCTACTGCCTCTCGCTCGCAATCGCCCGCGCACGATTCCGAGCCACACTTTCAATCCAGCACCACTGCACTATGATTCCGCATCCAAATCATTGATTGATTACGGACTGCCACGATAAATGGATGACCTTACTCAGTCTCTGTAGACTTGCACACGTACGAGTATCAGGAAGGACCTTACTGGCGGACATTCTAACCTAACACATAACCGTCATTGTAATCTTTGTATTTCTCAGCTGGCATGATGCTGTAGCTTTAGCCCACCAAAGCGGTGTAATATTATTCATTCATCACCAGTCGAATGGTAGCCAAATGAATGTTATTCAGAATTGTCAGACATATCCATGTCGACAATTAATTCATCATCGCTAGGATCAACAGCCCCCTCAGACCTTGGGGGTGGTGTTGGTGGTCTGCTCAACACCGAGCACTTTTGTAGAAAAGGGGAGTTTGGTGTGAGAGGAAGCGGCGGTGGCGTAGTCGAAGGTGCAGGAGGGATAAACTCTTCCATAGCCGAGACACCAAGAGCGCCAGGCAATCTCCACGGCGGTACTGATTGGGCGCTATTTGTGCCCAAGCCACCAGAGAGTATGCGTTCCCAGAGTGCCCTTCTTTCTGGAGTGAATGTAACGCTCACCCGAGAAGGTGACGAAGCGACCCTGCCGAGTGGTGTGCCGTTGTAGATTGAGAGGGCTGTGGAGGAGAAATATGTATTTGGGTATGCGGCCCACCGAGTCAGCTCTACATCGGCAGATGTGGTCAACGAACTTGCTGATGATAGTGTCGAGGGACTTCCCAGACTAAACAGTGTCAGGTCAATTTCCTCGTCAACATCTGTACCCTCGAAGATCATGAAGGATTCCCATGCTAGAGTGGCGCCATACGCTTCCGCCTCGTCATCGAGAATGCGGGAACGAATCAACTGCCTCGGGTCTCGGCAGCCAACCCATCCAGGAGGGTAGCCCCAGTGTGCCATGTTCCGGAGCCACTCGGCAGTGTCCCCCGGGTCCCCCTCTTGTAATCCGAGCGCGTCTCGCAAAAGAGGGCCGCGAATCACACCCGGCTCATAAGAGGCAAGCCATTCAAGCCGCTGTTGCCTCCATCCCTCGGCTACGTAGAAGCGGGTGGTCTCCCGTCCAGTGAGATCGGGACGAAGAAAGTTGAAGAGCTGGCGCGATAATGAGACCAACTGTCGATCGATGGGTCCGGGACACGACGAAACGGCGTGGTCTGGAGAACCACAATTGAAACACAGTCTGACGTCTTGAGCTGCGGACGGAAGTAATTCGACCTCTTCTTCTCCGAGTGTGACACCGGGTATTCTGTCGTACAGGTAAGAATGCCAGTGACCGAGAAATGGGGCAGATGAATCTATAGAAGATGTAGTGTCGACAATGAAACAGTCGCCGAGACCATCGACCATCATTCCGTCGATTGTTGGGACTCTAGTTTCCCTTCCCGTTGCTCCAGCGCCTTGAGCACTGTGGAGGCATCCCAGCGACCCTTGGCTATCTCCTTCCCGTCGAGATGCAGCGCGGGTATCCAGTAAACGTATTTGTTCTTCCACCTTTCCTGGCCTTTGTCCTGGATGTTGACGACTTCCAGGTCGAACTCTCGCTGGGCGCTCTCGATGAGATTTGAGTGCTGCAGTAAAAGCAAGCTTGCGCACCCGTTTCTTCACTTTGGCCAGTTCGGCCTTGGCAATCTGGAAATTTGTGGTCGTTACTGGCCATTTCCAAGTGCTGCATGACACCCACCTCACACAGAGAGCACTGAGGACCGGAGAAGAGCGTCAGACGGGCAATTCTGGCTGCCATTAGCCGTAGCTGACTCAAGTGTCTGTGGCTGTGCCACTGTGAACTGCAAACAAACTTCCGGAAGTTATTGGACCCGGTTTGATTCCTGGATGCTCTCAACTTGAATTGAAGTTGCTCGTCCGCGCCAGTTTACGCTCAATGAACTGCTGGTATGTCCATTCAAGAACCAGCCTGGCTGAAGAGAAGTAAGTTTCTCTTTTTTTTCTTGCCTACTTTCCTCGCCTGACTCGTCTCAGCACGGCCATGTCCGTTTTTCTCTCAAGGACGTTGTCTCTTTGCAGACTCTTGCAACTTTCTTCACGACGTTAAAGTCAGGAGTGCTGTTAACCAGCCCCTGCTAAGTTCCATTCAGGTCAAACAGTCATCTTCATCTCTCCCTTCCAAGCCCGTCTTCAATCCTCCTTCCGTCGTCGTCAACTCTGCCAGCCCTCCGTCCAACCTAGCCAGTCCGCAAAGCCCTGCAAGTTCCGTTCAAGACTCGTCACGTTACTCAGGACTCTTGTCCGTGCTTTCCGATGTTATTGGTCCACCCTCCGATCTACCCATTTCCGAAGATGCCGTTCCGGTGTCCCGAACAATCTCTACTATCCCATCCACCTTTCATAGTACAGCGCACAGTCACACCGGCTCATCTTCCGAATCTAATTCATTCGTCGCAGCCTTCGAGTCGATCAGTAGCGTTACTAATACGGAGACAGAGGAAGGTGCTTCTGGTCATGTCGAACCATCCTCAATATTTGAACCAGACCCCGAAGCTACTTTGGTTGATCCATCCGGGTACCATATGGAATCTTTTTTCCCCGGAGCAGATGCAGAGTTTCTTCCCGTCACGGAGGCCGACAAGGATACCTCCTACTTGGCGGAGACTACGGAAACGTATGTGATAGGATCAGAAGCCGAAGATGATGGATATGACGACGAAGGTGGGGACGAACTTGGGGACGAGGATCCCACAGTGATGCCGTCAAACAGGCAATCAACCCTCTCGTCGTTCACTGGCGTGTCGCTCTTGGCCTCCCCCCGGCATAGTACCATCGGGGAGCATGCTGTTGCTAGCCCCATTGAGGAAGGTGCGGTGGACCTTTTGTCCCCCGTTCAACTATCGACCAAGCTCCGGCCGTTTCCCATCCCTTCGTTGGGTTCCAAGGGCAAGAGAGGGGATTCAATAGATTCAGGATATGCCGACGGCGACAGTTGGGCCTCCCCTCTTCCGTTCCCACGTTCCCCGCCAAGAAGCTTTCGATCTCCAGTGACCTTCCCATCTCATTCTCGGCGAGCTTCCCGCTCTTCTCCTGCACTCAGGGAATGGAGAGAATCACATGGTGTTCTCCGCGCATCGTCCCTCAATCTCATTGAGGTCATCAAGGAAGTAGAGTCTGAAGGATGTTGGGAAGACAATGAGGATACTACATGCACTATTTTGGGCGCCTGTAACACATCGCCTTCCAAAGAACAGGATGAGGGTGGGGCTCATGACCCTTTGCAAGTACACGTTGCAGAAGAGAAGGCCGAA
Source organism: Boletus rubescentipes (assembly GCA_038092775.1). Lineage (NCBI taxonomy): Eukaryota > Fungi > Basidiomycota > Agaricomycetes > Boletales > Boletaceae > Boletus > Boletus rubescentipes. Next base: position 20,782 of record JBBPRA010000116.1, on the reverse strand, counting down.
GAAGACGACATGCCATCAGAAGTTCTGCGTAGTCCACGGCGGTACTCCCCTGAACGTCTCCATCCAACAAGGGAATACGATCTAGATTTATGCAACCAACTTTCCTTCGTTTCCGATGACAATGTCTCGTTCAGGACCGCACTTTCAACGCAACCTTCCTATGAGGACTTGAGTGATGTCTCGAGGGCATCACCGATCAAGCAGGACTCCTTGCTTTCATACATTTCGGGCCGTTCCACTCCTAATACGTCGGTATTCTCGTATTACGGCGATGCAAACGAACACTTGGAACAGTCCGCTAATCAGATCGACAGCACCGGGGCTCCTGAAGTAAGAGCCTCAGAGGAGTGTCCGCTCCCGGAGGATGTTGCTATCGACTCCACCGTGCCGTTTGCCTCTGCTACCGCCAATGATCTTCAGGGACTTGCTACGGAGAAGGTTGTTGCTACGCGGGGATCCCCGTCTGGGGTTTTTCATTACAATCCACACTCTTCGATATCAGGTCCACCACTGGATACTTCCAGTGATCTTTCTCCGGCCAGTGATGCCCAGATATCTGCTGCGGAAAATGTTATTACCCCGCAAGAACGTTTGTCCGGTGTTTTCCATTTCGACAAGCAACCCCCGAAATCGAGCCCATCAGCAGCGCGTTCTCCTTCGGTCAGCGACGCTGGTAGCCCTGCTTCTTCTGATGCCGATGATCATTGGGAATCTGCCCCAGAAAACGTTACTGCTCCGCAGGAACATTTGCCTAGCAATTTGCATTACGATCGGCGCTCTCCGAGATCGAGCCCGTCAACGGGCTCTCGTAGTTCACCGCCATGCAAGAATCTTCCTCACTATACCCCTGCAGGTGCCAGTGATATTCGGGAATTTGCCCCGCAGGAACGCTTGCCTGGCTCCAAACCAAACTCATGCTCGGAGAGTCCCCTCGGTCTATCTTCTGTCAAGGACGTTCTCAACTGTGCTTCCCAAGACGCGGATGGAATGCATGAGAGGCTTCCAGCGAATGCGAATGCGAATTCCCCGCAAGAACACTTGTCTGGTGGTTTTCATTTCAATAACCACCCTTCGAGATCGAGCTTGTCAACAGAGGGTTCTCACAGTTCATATTCGGTCCACAATGTTCTCGCGCGTAGTTCCCACATCCCATCTACGGTCGACGACGTTCTCGAATGCGCACCTCCAGATGCCGATGGCAACGATTCCAGGTCACCAGAGCCACTTCCCGCCGTTTTGCACGGTTGCTTCGCAGAATATGTCGCAACTGACTCAGACCAAGCGCTGGTTGAGGAGAATAGTCTGAGGTCCGACGAAGTCACTGAATTTTCTGAGTGCGACAGCTTCAGTCAACGCTTGTCGTTTCCTCTTCCTCCTCCTTTCCTGCCGGCTGAAATTGCCGAACACACCTCCCCCAGTGGTGAAGATACGTCTGTCCTGTCTGAAGCCGCCGTCGTGTATCTGGAAAAGGATGTGTTGAACGCATACGCATTAACGTTGCATGACGAAGAAATGGAGCGCATACGCTCAGGTCCCGACCTGACGGAAAAAGCGAAGCCATGCGAGCTCCCCTCAGTCGGGTTGCCCAAGTCCGACACTGATTTTACTTTGCGAAGGAGTCGAGCCGCATCCGATCTCACTGTGAAAGGAAAGTCGCCTCGCGCGACTACTCCTGGGGACACTCCTGATATATCGAACCCGTCACCGCCGCCACTAGAGCAGCCGGGTCGATCCTATTCTGTGCAATCGCTTTATGACCAGTATTTTGATGATGGTACTTCCGATGATGGCTCAGAGTTCCCCAGTCCCGCGCAAAAGGACACTGCACCTCCAGATGTGTCTAGTCCCATAGAAGAATCCTCTCAACAGGATCACCACCAGTCTCCGAATTTCACAACCCATGTCTTCCAAAGGGTATCCTCTTCAAGTTCTGACAGCGAGCCTGGTGATTCCCATACAGATTCTCCACAGTCTGAAACTGTCCTTCGTCCTCTTCTGACCGGGCGGAAATCGTTTTTGCGTTCTTCCCTTGCCGGACCCATCCCAAAGGCAAATCCCGCCAATGACATGGAATCTTCTTGTCCCACACGCCCTTCTACACGATTGCAAGCTAGGGAAATTGGGAGTACTATGGTCCCACTGGGATTCCGGCGCCATAAACCCCAGGTTTGTGAACAAATTTGGTTGAACGACCCTTGGACTCACTTGCTACTTAGCCTGCGGCGACGCAATCATCACAACGAGAGGTATTGCGTATTCGAACCGACGTAGTTAGAGATTCGCCACCAGGATGCTCTTCTGCAAGTCACGCCTCCTTCATAACACGGTCACCCTTGCCTGTGAAAGCGATGTCTGCTCCTCCCACAGGCGGGTTGAGACAGTTACGCCTTGTGAGTGACTTCCTAACATCTTGACTTTGCTTACTGATCCTCTCGCCTAGTCTTCCATAATTAATAAGAGATCTTCTATATTGTCCACCCATTCGTCGAGCATCGCATCAAGCATTTTGTCCTGTGAGCATTGTGTGGTCATCGGTCACCCTCCGACATTAACGAATATTATTCCACAGTAGATCAATTATTCAACTCACCTACACCGCAATCTCCCAGTGTATCATCTACTACTTCGTTTTCACGTAATTCATTGGTATGTTAGTCGGTTTCTTCATGGAGACGATCGGTTGACTGGCGATAGCTTTCGTCTTCATGTGAACAAATACCCGAGCAAATCTACCATACCCTCAAGCGCTCCAGTTCCTCTCTCATTCTGCAAGGAAACAATGATGTCTACCTCGCGTCGCAGTCTTTGACTCGTCGCGATTCACGTTCCGTCTCTGCACCGATTCAACAGCCAAAGTCTTGGCGTTTATCACACTATCGAGCAGGCTCTCGAAACTATACGTCAGCTGATAGTACCCGTCGTTTTTCTACGAGGTCTTCGACATTAATTCTTCCTTATGCTGTGGACGAGGAACAAGAGATTGACGAGGATAGCTCTACGAAATCACGTCCCATCCAGTCCAATCATGCAGATGACTGGACGCGTCCTGCTTCTGTTCTCGCAGCCCCAGTTCACGCCATTGCGACACCGAAACCCAACCTCCTTTTTGCTATTGCCAGTGACGATGTGGACCAAGTGCGCCAAGTCCTTGAGAATGGCGAGGCGGGTCCAAATGATTCCGTTGGACCCCAATCCGCCTTGGCGTTCACGCTTACCAACGACAAGCTGGCGCACAAACAGGAAATTGTTAAAACGCTACTTGCATATGGTGCAAATCCCTCCGCATTGCGGAATCCAACCTTGAACCCTGCGCCTCGCGCAGAGGGCGATGATGAATCAAGTAGTCTGCCTCCGGAAACCACATTGGAAGGGATGGATCCAGCCACAAGGTTACTTGAACCCATTCGCTTCGTTTCCCTTTGTTCACCCTTTCTGCACAGATACTTTGTCGCCCGAGCCGATGCAGCTCATACCCGCCAAACTTCACAGCTAATATTCCGCTCGTTTTTCCGCCCTCTGACACGGGTTCGGTACGATGTCATAGGGCAAGATTGGGCACTGGAACAATTGTTCCGCATCCTTAGCATGCATTCCCAGAAGTTGGCCGTTGCCCCTATCGTGGTTTTACTGTGTGGTGCGTGGTTCCATTTGTTGGCATTTGAAGCTGTACAAATTCTAGCGCAGGTCCGAGCGGTCACGGGAAGAGCTTGCTGGCACGGAAATGTACGTCTGCTTTCATGTGCAATTTGGTTTCTAACACTGTTGAATAGTTGGATCTTTGCTTGATGTCCCTACTCATACTGTAAATATGACTACTCTCCGATCCACTCATGATATCTGGCAGTCGTATTCCATGAGTCCTTATGAAGTAAGCCAGACTCTCACAGACTTATCACCGGGTAGCTAATGACTTTGTAGGAACCTTCTTCATGTACTCTCGCGGAATTCTTGACTGAAAATGAGGCGAAGAGATGTGTAGTTGTCTTGGACGTGAGTGCCACCTTGATTGGTTGAACGTGGGCCTCATGCAGTATTCTAGGAAATTGAGAAAGTCGAAGATCAGAAGGCGCTCTGGTCTCTCCTAATGCCATGGGAACTAGGTTCGTCTTCAACGTTGAATTCCGTGTGGTTCCGCTCATCTCTTAGCAGGTCGATGTTCCTTGGAGGCCGGAAAGCGTCATGTTGATGCGCGCAATGTCATTTGGCTAGGCACATCGAACGTTGGTCACGAGTTGGTCTTTGAACACCACGAAAATCGTGCAGAACCAGATAAGCGAATGTCCCGTGAGGATTACCTTGAGCTAACGGACATGCTGCGACCCCGTGTCTCGCACTGCCTCGGGGTATGACTTATTCTCTGTCGCAGAAAGATTAGCTCATACATTCTCGACAGCCTTCGTTAGTTTCTCGTGTCACTGCGGTCCTTCCCTTTGTGCCCTTCACGCTGGATGAGAAGAAGGCTATTGCTGCGGAGGCCGTCTATGCCCTCGCGGGCGAGGCTTCCAAGTCATTGTCTCCTCAAGATGTAGAGTCTTTGGTCACTAAGGCTCTACCGAACTACCATCCCAGTGAAGGAGCACGGTCGCTGCACAGAGCTATATCGAGTAGCCTGATCGACACGATCTAGCACACCCATCGGATCTCTTGCTGCATAACCTCTCTCGACACCATTTCGTCATGTATTATATTGCTACATCTACGCACATGTCCAATCCAGCACATGCATCATCATTGAATTTATCAAGTTGGATGGCGCTGAGTGGGAAAGGCCAGCGGCTGGTTTCACGGTTAAGGCTGTGGCCTGTGTGATGGTGCTCCCGCTCGTTCTGCGCTTCAAGCTGACTACTACCTCATTCAACTACTAGACAACAAGAATAGTCGCAGCGCATCTTCAACTGGCACTTTTCGCACCTATTGTGACTATGTCATGTCTCCATCATGGTTCCGGTGTACCTGCAGTGCAGGGTGATGAATCTGATGATCGATGATCTCCAGGCTCACTATCCCCATCTTCCCACGTTTGGACACACGCGTCGTCAGGGGGGATGATACCTTGGGGCCTACATAGGTTCGCCCTGTGTTCTGCGATTCGGTTTATCCGCTTCCTTTGCTTATGTGCTTGACGCACACGTCGTCCAACGTTTTTCTCGGGCAAGCACATTGTCTTCGCTCATGAACTCTCCTTATGTTCCAGCTGGCCCGGAGGCCGCACCACTGGCAACTTTACAGTCTCCGCAGCCTCTTATACTTGCTCCTCAATCAAGCTCGAGCAGCACAGGCCTTTCACCCGCTTCAATCGCTTCAATCGCTGTCTTTCTGTCACTCTTTGGCCTGGCTGCCCTAGGTATGTTCAGTCAGATTCACTCTTCAGAGAAGATTAGATTTACCCATGTTGGATGGAAGCATTCGCTATCCACTGGACACGAAGACGGCGGGCAACATCAAAGGCCTCGGATGAAGGACCGGTGGAAAAAGCGTCGGTACATGACGTCGAGGCTCTGGCCGCGAACTGCCCAATTGTCCCCGTCACCCCGCTACCGGACGTGCGTTGGGCACCGCAGATCCGCTCAATCAGCGGCCCTACGTCAGACAAGGGTTCGGACAAAGTTGGAGCCCTACCTCCCAGGCGTGCACGATCCCCTCCCCCTCCCATCAAACCTCGGAGCCTGTATCCAGATCCCTACGCTAAATCTGCACCGGCGCATGCACAATCGTTCTCGCAAAATGAATTCCCCCGTTCCGCAAAGAGTTCGAGGGATTTGTCTCCCCCGGTGACACCCCAGGCGCTCGCAGTGAGCGGTATGCAAACTCGGTCTTTGGCAAGAGATCAGAAAGTTCAAGTTGGTGATTAGTAAAGGCGCCTTGCGATACTATTGGCCCGTTCCGCGAGCGCTCAGGCTCATGCCATGCTGGTCACGGCTCTACGTTTACTTTGCGCTGGTGCGCTTTCTCTGCATGGCCCAGGGCTCGCAATCTTATTTCAGGAACTGGCTAGGCGCCCAACGTTCATTCCAGTTATCTTTGGTATTTCAACAACGCGTTAACTTATTCGGATATTATAGTCACGGTCGTCACTGACACTTCAGAGGTTTGTTGGGAATGATGAATGTCAGCTACTCCTTCAATCGGGCACATATTTTCATTTCACTGCCCATATAGGATAACAGATGTATTGAGTATACGATAGTGTATCGATGTAGTCCGACTTCTATTCCTCTGGAAATTGTGCTTTCCGCCTAAACTTTGCCTGGTCTCGCAGCCACTGCAAGTCGTATTAGAAGGAAACTGAAGGGGAATGACGTGACACGTACTTGGCGGTATTGGTGCAGCGAGCCAATTTTCTCTCCTGATGAATAGATCAGAAATAGTCTCACGAAAGGTCGGTAGCTCTATACCATAGTAGTCTGGCACAGGGTTATTGGTACTTTGTGCCCTTGGGTCGACGCGATTCTTGACTATATGTCTGTAGAATTCGCGATCCTTTGCTTCTATAATGGCAAGGGTACGACGGTGGGTCATTCTCCAGCAAGCCGAACCAAGTGTGGGACCCAAAAGGTATCCAAGACCTTGGCAATATTGAATACGAGTCTACCATGGTCACTTGAGCGGACTCACCCGTGCAGGCTACTGTGCAAACTCCGTAAAAGATCATGGGATCAATTCCCTTGTAATGAACCATCAGCATCTACTTTAACACGTGCCGCGCGGTTGGAGGCTCACCATGATTGGTTTGGTCGCGTCCGTCTCTAGTGAGCCAAAGTACGCGGCTCCACCCACGAGGCCAAGAAGGGAAGCAGGGATGGTCACGGCCTGAAGAAAGGGGATCAATGGGTGCGTTACCAGAGAGAGCGCATCCTACCGTCTCCCATCTGCGTTTGCCGCGTCGAATTTCAAGGTATTCCGGCCATGTTATTGCGTCTTTGGAGGATTCGGAGACGGTGCTGGAAAATTTCCGAACAAAGTTCGTTTTCTTTGGTGTGGATTTCGTCGTTACTGAGATGCGAATTCCGCGAGCATAGGAATGCTTTAGCAAGGACGCCATGAGAGGATCGTTCAACTTCAAGCTTGAATGGCTACCACTGACAAGCAAACAAAGAAGGTATTTCGCACGGGTACCACTCGTCCTCCGAGTCCGAACTTTTGATCTTAATTCCTGATCCGCTGGTAATGGAGTCTCGCGGCGGGGCGCAACGCCCGCTTCCATCCACGTACTGTCCGTTTTGTGCAAGAAAACACAGGTTGCCTGTCGTCCAGGAGGGAGACACTGCCGATGCGTTCTCGTTGAGCAACTTACTTCCAGTCGGAACGATAACGGTCACCGTCCACGACGAGGAATTGCCCTGTCCTAGCGTGTCCAACAACCGTGACTGGCATGCACTTTCAATACGAAGTCTGTCTACCCATCCGGTGGACACGCTTTTCCGAGAACTGGCGTTTCTGTCCCAGCACCTCTTTCTTCGGGCAACATGCAGACTTGGCGCCAGTGGCCGAATCATTTTCATTAGGGTTTATCTTATCCCCAATGACCTGCCGAATGTCCACGGGAAACTACACCGTCGCCCCGAAACCGTGGTCAAGGAAGCACAACGGCACATGCATAACATTGTACCATTAATTGAGCGTAATGGCGGCTTGTGGAGCGCAGACGAAGATTCTCTGAATGCTCCGCAGGAACACTTCTTACCTAGCCACATTGTTTGTGGATTTTCAACCTTTTTCTTCTTGACCTCGTTGATCATCGTCCACAGGATAACCGCACCATGGCGGAGATTTACAGTGATCTACCTTCCCCGGTTCTCGGCCCAGTGACGAATGAAAATGCAAGACTCGCTCATCGTATTGCATCTGGGGACGCAATCTGGGGTCTAAGAACTATCCTATACGGCTATCAGCGACACTCAGTCGCTGTGATGCTTCACAAGGAATCGAGCACAAGTCCTGTCCTGGATCCACTGTACATACCTATCTCGTGCATGGCAGGCACTCGTTTTTATATTCAGCCGTCAACCATGACAGTTTTGCAAGAGTGTCCTACATTTTCACCATCTCGAGCTGGTATACTATGTGAAGAGTTGGGTATGTTTGAGCCAAGCGCAGAAACATGTAACTTAACTTTATACTAGGAACGGGAAAGACAGTGATGATCATTGCGCTCGTGCTGGCGACTGCAAGCCAGCTCGCAGAACCAGCGGAGTCTCTGGATGACGAGCGACCCGTGATGACACCTTTGGCTTACCACCACTTCCCTTCCACGGAGCATGCTCTTGCAAGGGAGAGAGCTGGTCTAGGCCAGAAAACTATCCAACGAGTACCATCCCTTGTCGAGCTCCTTATCCACCACTTTTCTTCATCGAGGATCACCATAGGTCGTCCAGTATTTGCCAATGAACTCGAAGCCACTCATCTGTGGCCATTTATACGAGCCAACAAAGCATTCTATCACCAATTCAAGGATGAGCTTGCTGCGGATGCATTAAAAAGGTCAACCCGCCTTGCCGTACCCAGTCCAGGTCCCCGAACTATGTATCTCTCCTCAGCAACTCTGGTCATTGTCCCATTGACTTTGTTGGGTCAGTGGAAGACCGAGATTGACAAGCATTGTCAGGACTACATTCGATATCTCATTGTCCGTCCTGCCATGGCTCTTCCTGATGCTAGGAAACTTGCATCAGATTATGAGGTAGGCGGATGGACGATAGATTGATTGGTTGACTGATAATACTTTCTCAGCTGATTATCATGAGTGATACCCGTACGTAGAATGTGTGGTTTCTAGTGCAGAAACTAATAAATCAATAGGGTTTCGCAAAGAGTCCAAAAAGAACAAGACAGAAAGACTCCATGAGCTCAAACCTTGTACCTGCCCATGTTTGGCAGGGTCCCGAGTTCCAGATTGTCGCTGTCGCGGAGATTCTGATGTTACTCCTCTTTTGCAAGTACGGTGGAAGAGGCTTGTTATTGATGAAGGACATATTACGGGAAATATGGCAGCCACCATCAACTATTTTTCCCGCAAATTGAGTATTCAACATAGGTGGATCGTCACTGGCACGCCCACCTCCAACATACTTGGTCTCCAATTGGGTCGTACAACTGACGAGCAGGAATCCGAGCTTGAACTTCCTCGCCCCAGCTCTCTCGTGGCTACATCTCCCAGTCAAGTTGATGGTAGCCACATGCGAATTTGGGGCGATTACGATCGTCTCAACCTACGCAAACTGGGAACGATGATTGGAGATTTTCTTGCTGTTCCCCAATTTGATACTGACTCGGAGAGTTTCGGGTTCCATGTGTCAACACCACTATGCGATCAACGGGGGCCACGACCTGGTGCCATCGATGTACTTAGTCGGGTGATGCAAATGGTGATGGTACGTCATAGGTAAGCCTAAGAATCTACTGTCACCCGCGTATGCTTACCTCCACCCCATAAGAATTGAAGATGTGGAAAATGACGTGTTGCTGCCTCCGATGAGACATGATATAATTTACATGGGTTTGGACAGTTACGCTCTGAAGTCGTACAATGCGATGCAAGCTGGCCTCGCAGTCAATGCGATCGACTCAGAGCGTGAAGGCACGGTACGTCGACAAAGACTAGTATTGTGTAGTTCTTCCCTCAGTTCCTCCTAGGACTACCTTTTCCACCCAAGTGTGCGTCACGAAGCATTTTTACGATGTGAAACGGTACTCTCATTTACCTCCGTCCAACCCAGAAAGCAAAAGAACTACAGACCACCATAAACAACTCATCACAGTAAGCCACCTGAGCGAATTTTCATACTGTCTCGCCATTTTGAATGCCTTCTCTAGGGGCCTCTTCTGGTCAGCTTCCGAAATCTTGTACAACGTCGACGAGATCTGCGAGTTTGCGGATGGATATGTAGCCCGTGCTGTCAGGCGACCTAAGGTAGGTCCGGAGGGGTTGGACCTTCTAAAGCGAGCGCTCAAACATGCGTATGAACCACCTTCATTGCACTGACCCCCGACTCACTTGATTATACAGAGCTATTGCCGCTAAAGACGAAACGTGGAGGGCAATGCAACCATACCCGGATGTCCCATTCAGGATATCTGGACTTGATCCAGCCATTTTAAGGGCATGGACACGAACTGGGCTGTGCGACAGTGGTCAAACGACTGCCATTATGCACTCGGACCGGCTGATGGATCTGCGTTCACTCGTGCGGATGAAACCTTTGATCTCAAAAGACGAGCTGGTTGAAGAGGGCGCCATCCTCGATAGGAATGAAAAAAGGTCGATGGGTTCAAAATCGGTTAGCTCAGTCGAGGCAAAGCACAGTGCGAACCAAAGGAAAGAAATGGCGAAAGAGGTGCAAGGGACGATTGAAGCTCTGAAGAAACGCATCGAACAAATGGATGTATCCGACGAGGAGGAACTGGAAGAATGGCAATACGGGAACAAGGTAATCCAAGTTACTCCTAATGAAGCGCCTGCAGCTCCCGTGACGAGGTCTTCACCCTTGTCTGGGGTAAAAGTCGGTCCTTCGCTGTCCACGAAGTTGAACTACATCCTTTCTGAGGTATGTACGCATACTTGTATCGATTACATGGATCACATTCCACATGCTCGCAGGTACAACAATACTCGGGGAAGGAAAAGTTCCTTGTATTTTCTAATTCTCTCCTCACGCTCTTTCAAATTGGCGAGGCACTATCGCTATTTGAAATCAAGTATCTGCGGTACACGAACAAGGAGAAATACATGCTGAGGGAGCAGTGTATTACGACATTCGAAACCTCAGATGTGCACAGAGTTCTCTTGATAGAATTGAAGCTTGGTGCACGTGGCTTGTTAGTTCATGAGATGGACGCGGTTTCGGGGACTAATATCTCTTACAGGAACCTGATATCAGCCTCCCGGATTATTTTCTGCGAGCCTGTCTGGCATCCTGATGTCGAGTCACAGGCTATCAAGGTTTGAAATATTTTTAGCATTTCAATGATGGCCTGAATTGCCTGCCCAGCGTGCTCATCGTATAGGACAAACAAGACCAGTCACTGGTCAGCTTGTTCGCTTTCAAGAGTATGAGTATTCGTTACTCAGATACTTTTTAGTAAAAACTCTGGTCATCCGCTCCACGGCTGAGGAGGCTATGATTGCTCGGAGGCAGTACCTCAGGAATAGTGACAAGCTTCCGAAAAACATGACGACTGAAAGTGGTATGCGCCAATACCTGGAGGTAAGCCGTGTTGTTCTCATGCAATTCTGACGTCGTCTAACGTGAAAGTAGCAACCCCGCTTCTTGACCGAGTCTGCCTCGGATGATCCGATCAATATGCTTCTATCGCTCGACGACAATCAGGTGGCGTCAGTCGATATGCAGTCCAATTCGTCCAGAGACGAGGGAGGTTCAGGCACAGTCGACGTTGATTCGGGTATCCCTACTTACGAGTCTGAGGGTCAGGATGGAGATGTGATGGCACGCAAGAGAGTGAGATTCGAGGAGTGATCACGATGATACTTAGTAACTGCTTTTCGTCCTTGTGACTTATCGAGGTCATGTGACCGACGCGTCGTGCACGACACGGTTCAACGCCACCGGTTGTTCTACTATCTACATATCTGAACCAGCACTATCATAGGATCCATGCTCGCAATCGTCACACAGAATGGCACCAGCCTTATCGACCCGATGAATTTCAAGAATTCGTCGAGTTCATTCCCTATTTCCAGTTCTTTGGAATGCTTTACGAATGCCTGGTCTCCGGACAACTCCCAACTCTACATGGCCAATTCCTCGTCTATCAAAAGGTATACACCATCGGAGTCCCTTCTAGAAGAGCTCTACCATGGATCTGATACCGTGACATGCTTGGCAATGGAGGACAAGAGCAGCAACCTTTTCTTTGCAGCCAGTAACAAGGTGTGGTCACTAGACTGTACCCACTCACCCGGAAAGGTTCTATCCTCTCTGGAACCCCACAAGAACACTGTAACAAGAATTTCGATGTCGAACGATGGGACTTTGTTGGCGTCCGTGTCGGCTTCTGCAGTCTTTGTGCATAACTTGACACTTTCGTCGCACACTCAACTGAAAGGGCTTCCGGACAGAAAACCCGTTACCTGTTGTTTATTTCACATACACTCCAGGACGAGGCTTTTGTTAGGCATCGGACGGGACTTTGTTGTCTACGATGCGATGCGACCTAGCAGCTCACTCAAGACTGTTCGCATCCCGGGAGGTGGGGATATCGTGGGTATAACAGCTAGCCCATTCAGTAAAACTCTTGTCGCTACTGTCACGTCCAACGGTGATGTAGTACTCGTTGATCTGGACAAAGATAACGGGTATGTGACTTCTCCAGACTGAGACGCCTGTCTTGACCTACTTGGTCAGAATACTGAAAACCGTCAATGTAAAAATGCCTCTTACTTGTTGCGCTTTTACTGCGGAAGGCGCTGCTATATATATGGGCACCGAAAGTGGCAAACTCTTAATCCTCGACTTGAGGTCACTTGAGAAAGAACCAAAGTCATTTACTATTGGGGACGGTAGTGCTCCCATCAAGGCAATTAACGTCCAGGTAAGGATTTCATCTCGCGGGAACCACAACCAATCATCCACATTTACAGGGGAAGTGCAAGTCTCGCTATGGTGACACCGCTAGCGTGAAGGTCAAGAAGTCAAGTTCGACAGCAGTGGTACAATCGTCTCCACAACGTCCTGCATCTTCAACACGAACGGCGTCCACTAGTTCTGTTGTTGCTGGTTCTGGGATCAAGTCTCCAATACGTGTTACGGTCGCGTCAAAGATTCGTGGGGGAGGTGGTGTTACACCCAAGAAGAAGCTTTTTTCTCCTGCACGAACCCCGTTGTCTGAGACCAAAAACTCTGGTCTTGATGCCCAGCTAGCAAATCCGCGGTCTCGTATGCATTTGCCCTTTTTGTTGCGATATATAACACCTAACCTTAGTTCTTAGCAACGCTATCACGCCGAGTAAAACCCCTGAGACTGCAGAGGAGTAAGGAACAAGAGGAAAACCGTGAAACCCAAGCTCGGCCGCCTTCGCCTACATCTTGTGGGATTACCGAACTGGCAAATGCAAGACAGCGGACCAAACCTACCTTGTCTCACAAAATGGGACAAGACGTCGAACGTCTAGGACTCGGCTCTGCGCCAGAGTCCATTTCTGGGCATCTGGCAGCGATGCGAGTCCGGTCAGGTCCTCCATTGAACGGCGGCCCCAGAGACGAAGGCGATCGGCCAAAAAATACAGCACGTCGGATTATTTCCGAGTCTGCTGAGAGCGGAGCTATTAGACAAAAGCTCAGGCCTACTTCAACTAGCTCCACCGACAACAAAGTATCGTCTTCGAAAGCTGTGAACAGAATTGCTGCACGTACACGAGAACAAGAACAACGTTCAACCACGCCGGACAACAATGACGATCGTCTCGACTTGTCTTCCCCCGAGTTACCACGTGAACCTGTGACACCCATCTCGTTGGGAAAGAACCCAACGCAAGCTCCGTTAGCGAGTGTGGCTTGTACTGGTAATGGTGTACTCGGGCTTACAAGTCCCGAGGTTGCAAAATGGGCCAAATCCAAGGGGCAGAAGGGGAAGGGAAAAGAAAAGGTTGTTGAGGTGAAGAAAACTAGGTTTGCGCAGCATCCAAACGCCAAAGAGTCTTCTGGAGGGGGCGGTGAGTCGGAAGACGAAGGTAGCCCCGAGATTGTCATGGACGGACGGCAGGACGAAGAACAAGAGCTTTCCTTGCAGGTGTCACCACGTCGCCCAACTGCTCCGCCAGCTTGGCTTCAATCACCTCATCGCCCGTCGACCGCGAATCTGAACATGAATGCGGCTGCACAAGATTTTCTGCGGAATATCGTTCATGACGTCATGTATGACTTCCAGCGGGAGACCAAGGCGGAAATGATGGGTTTACATTTGGACCTTGTTCGGATGGGCAGAGGGTGGAAGCAGGAGCTCAGAGAAATAATGGAAGAATGGAACGGGGAAATCCAGGAGTTGAAGGCGGAGAACAGGCGGTTGAGAGAGGAGAACGAGAGACTGCGTCGGGGATATTGACAACGGGCGTGCTGCTACGCGAACTGTCACGATCACGTGATGCGATGTAACTTATGTTTCCTAGGCAGATGGATATGAATGTGAACGTCGCTGTCGCCATCATGATGAATCGCACCTTGGACGCTTCATCTGCAGCCACCGTCAACGCGCTCGTGTTCACAGGTGGTGAAGTCTGGAACGAGGATGAGCCAGACAGGCAAACGAATGCAATTTTGCAGGCACTCGACGAGTCGGTACCAGGAGCGTCGAGCGCTAAAACAGACGAGACAAAAGGCCAAAGTGTCAGCCCATACGTGCGCGTTTTCGAAGGTGCGTATCATTCCCCTAATGATTTTGTGTATTGGACTCATGTCCCGTAAGAGATGGTTTCTACCGTGATCACGCAAGAGAACCATTTGCTCAGCGATGAGGAAATTGCCCTCCTCACTGTTTTTGCTCATCTTTCCTGTACGTCGAATCATCTCATATTCCGACCAAACGTTCTCACTTGGGACAAGATAACGCACGGTTTCTTATGGTGAAGTTGCTCCTAAGAAAGCAGGACACCTGGCATCGCCTTGATACCCTAAAGTATGAAAGCGAACTTGGCTCCGTTTCCGCCATAGTAACCGCGATCGACGAATTATGCCAGGTGGGTCCTGACGCATCGGATGTCGCCAAGAAGGAAGAGTCAGAAGAACGGGTGATAGTCGATCTCACGATAGACGAGAATCTCCCGCAAGAGCCAGATGAGCCGGCATCAGTAGATGCAGGATCCCTGGAGCTCTCACAGAGCAGACCCCTTGCGTTAGCCAGGAGCGAACGGGAAATGGATTTGAAGAGCCTACTCGAGTGTTTGAAAATGGACGAACTCAAAGCAGTCGCTAAACAACTGAAACTCAAGAAGACAAACCAGAAGGTGAGTCCCCCTTTGTCAAACGAGGTCTAACTAAGTGTATCCCTTGTAGAAAGATGACCTCATCAAAGATCTCCTTGACGCATCATCCTCACAATCAACATTAACGCCCTTTGCCTGTGGGCAATCCAAAGGTCGTGATCACCAAACCAAACTGTCATTTTGCAAGTTGAAGCCTCAGCAGGATAGGCTTAAGGAGATTGTCCTGGGTTGCATAGGTATGTATGCCGGAGTTAGGGTGGTTGTCGCTCATCCTGTCCCAAAGTCAAGTGCGTGCGAGTTGACGAAGAATTTTTCGGTGTGATACATCGAGTAAATCTTGTCTACTTCCGCATGTGAGTTGCAATCACTTGATTCATGTGATGCACTCTCATGTGTCCCATGCAGAACTCAATATACCCCTGGTATACTTGTCGCAGCACTTCTAACCCGCTTCGGTAAACGATCATATCCTGGGTACCAGTATGAACGCACCAAGAATATTTGGCCCTCTCGCCAAGCCCTCCTTGACTTTGAAGAAGTACTCATTCTCGAAGGACAAGTGGATACACTACTGGCTGGGAATGTACCTGCTTTGGGTGGCAGAGCGACTGGGAGCAAAACTCCTGTTGCCAGATTCTTACCGACTCCCATCACTCCTGGGAACGCGAGTGACAGCAGAGAAAAGGAGGACATCGAAGATGAAGACACCAAATCCGATGTCAAGCCCAACAGTGTTCGCATACGGGGTGCGCGCATGGTAAAGGACATTTTTGAGCGAGTATATACTCGCTGGCAAGATCTCGTGAAGACTAAAGGCGAAGAGGATGGCCGAGCAGGCGGATTAGAGCGGTTCCATCACGGTTTGTTTAGTTGGTTGCCGCCTCCTCTTCAAAGCTGAATGCTTTTATTATAGGACATGTTCTCACTCGCATTATTTGCAAGGGTAGCGCTGCGCTCGGTACCCTTGGGGAACACGAACGAGAACTAGAAGTTTTGGAAGCCCTTTTAGCACAGAATCGGTGGCGAAGAGGGCAGCGTGGAAAGTGGTACGAACGACGGGCGCTGATTCTCACGACTTATTTGCCAAAGGACGAAGAGACCACGGAACGGGCTTTGGATGCGGTTATAGAGGCACTTGTAGATCCTGACACACATATTGGTAAGATTTACAACATGAACAGACTCGCAGGTGCTGAAAGTGCTTAGTCTATCGGCCGAAGCTTCAAAGGCGTCTCAGGAAGCTGGAAAACAAACTAAAGATACCTGTCAAAGAGCGACATAAATGTGATGGTATTCTTGTGAATGCCGATGAAGTAACATTCGAAGCTGTCCGCCTCAAACATCGAGCAGCTAGCCTGAAGCTCGATCGGACAGGCAGGTACATCAATCCATCACGGCAGGGAAACCAAGATATCAAACGCTATTATTCACCTATGAAACTTGAGCCCGGCTCAAGTGTGGCATCCCCTTCTCGTGACAAATCATCGGTGAGTCATCCAACCAAATCGAAATGTTTGCAATCTGCAAGGTTCCTCACACCTTGGGTGCAGTCAGATGGCCCCAGAGGGAAAAGCCTCTGGTCGGGTCGGAACGGCGAGGTATTAACCGTCGAGGAACTAGCTCTCCAACATTACGAGGAGCAAGGATTCAAGGGGTTCGCACCTACACTCCCGATCTCTTCGCGCTGCCTGATCATTATTCACTAGCGTCCATTGTGAAACCCGAGTCATCGCCATGTTGTTTGGCCTTCTTTTCTGGGATGTCATTTTTGCATCAATTCCTGGCGCATTTGAGACACCTTACCAAACTGCCCCCCTCGATATTGCGGAGGACTCTTTTTATCACGCAAGAAAGGTTCTCATGGACGAGCGACTCGCTGTCATCGAAGCTGGGAAAGGCGCCAATATCGTCCGAGACGTCGATGCTCGGCACAGAGCCAGCGGAACATGGTGTGTTGGTGTTCAGTGGGACCTGTTCAGTAGCGAAGACCTTGTTGACATTGTAACGGTAAATTTACCCTAAATTCCGGATGACCACATCAGTTCATTGACGGGTATTACAGTGCATTGGCGGGCCGGCACTCTCCGTCATCTGTCGCGTTCTTTGCGAAGGCTACGCATTCGGGACATCCGGTGGCCCAGACCTATTTCTATGGAACACCGAAAAAGGTACTTGCAAGTTCGTGGAGGTCAAGGGCCCCGGAGATACCCTTCAAGAGAACCAACGGGTATGCATATCAGTTGCGCTGTTTACACGGTACTGATACCTTGCCAAGATTTGGATTGACATCCTACTGAAAGCTCCAGTACCGGTGGAAATATGTCGCGTCACGGAGAGTGGAGACGAAACCGACAAGAAACCCAACGCGCGCACACCCAAAAGCACCCGCAAGAATCCCAAGAAAACGCCTGGAAAGGGGGCAGAGATGCTGGTCGTCTCAGAAGACGCAGATGCCCTCCCAAACATACTCGACAATCCAAGTATGTCGTCGGAAGAGGAACAAATTCCAACTGATTCGCGCTCTTCACCGGGCCCCTCTGGCCTGCACATGGCCACTTCCCCAAACGTTCCATTCATTTGCGTCGAGGGGGCTTCCAGTCCGTTGAAGCGCAAGGCCAATCCCTCCAGAGATTCATCACCCACACCCTCCAAGAGGCAGAGGACATAACTTTTCAGACCTTCTGCCTGTCGATTCCTGTCAGGCCATACTAGGGAGCTCCGACGGCGTTATTGCGACGACTTAGATTTAGACTATTCTTTATCGATTTGATCTTGGGCTTCCGGGTATCATTCCAGTGCAGATGCTCCAAACTAGCTGCACATCCATCTGTCAAGTGACGATTTATTTTTGAGACGCTGATTTCATCGTGGCTGTTCTTTCGTTGACGATTTCCTCAATAGCTCTTGTAGGATGTGTATGATTATAGAATGTAATGCAAAAATTTTGCTGACTGGTCGTGGCTGGACTGATGAAAGGCTAACTAACAATCACCCCTCGGTAGGCGTTGGAAGAGTAGATTGTATTCCTGCTTGACTACACAAAGAAAACAAAGGATGGGCCTACTCCATTTTATACCCCAGGTGACCTAAAAGCTTAGTACGTGCGCTTGAAGGGAGGAACAGCTTTGCACTCATTCTCGTCGAGGGTCTTGTCGATGACATTACGGTACTTGATGGTAACATCTGGCGAGCTGACATCATGCCAGGTGAGAGTGTGCTTCATCCAGTTATCGTCGTCACGCTACAAGACAAAAAGTCAGGGATTGCAACGGACATAAGGGCAAGAATTGTCAAACCTCTGGGAAGTCCTCACGGGCGTGGGCGCCACGGGACTCCTTGCGAGCGGCAGCGGCGGTGATGGTCTGGACAGCGCACTGGAGGAGGTTGCGGAGCTCGAAGGTTTCCACAAGGTCACTATATGCATGTCAGCTCTGCGTTGATCACCGCCCTCGACAAGTCGCGTACGAGTTCCAGATCATGCTCCTATCCTTGATACCGACGTCCTTGAACGAGTTGTAAATGCCACGTAGTTTCTCAACGCCCTCGTCCAGACTTTCTTGGGTACTGTTGTACAAGTTAGTTTCATATAACAAAAGTCAATTAATCTCTACTGACCGGAAGACGGCGGCATCCAATTGCATAGCCTTTTGCATATCCAGTCTGATGGAAGCAGTTGACTTGGGGCCATCTGCGTTGCGAATCTGGTCCAAGAACTCAACGCTGCTAAGACCAGCCTCGTCAGGAATCTTTTTGTGTGGCTTTCCGGGGGTAAGGTTTTCCTTGATGTGGTTGGCACAAGCACGACCAAATACGACGATGTCCAGGAGTGAGTTGGCACCGAGACGGTTGGCACCATGAACGGACACGCAAGCGGCTTCACCAGCGGCATATAGACCAGGAACGATTTTATCGTTACCGTTCTATCAGAGAGCATCAGCCAAAGAAATAGCATGCGCTCAATCAGCGTACCTCGTCAGTCGTGAGGACTTCACCAGTGTATTTCGTAGGAATTCCACCCACTGAACCTTCGTCAACCTCCGCACACAACCAAAAATAAGCAAGACTCACTGTTGTAGTGGACGGTAGGCAACACTGGAATAGGCTCTTTGGTGACGTCGACACCAGAGAAAATCGCGGCAGTCTCTGAAATACCAGGCAGACGCTCATGGAGGACTTCAGGAGGCAAATGGCTGAGTTGCAGATAGATGTGGTCCTTGTCAGGTCCAACACCACGTCCCTCGCGAATCTCGATTGTCATCGACCGAGAAACGACGTCACGAGAAGCAAGATCCTTTGCAGTAGGTGCGTAACGCTCCATGAAACGCTCACCCTCAGAGTTAAGCAAGTATCCACCCTCTCCACGGGAGCCTATTCGGAACGAGTAAGACCACGTCAGCATATATAAGAGGTACACGACTTACCCTCGGTGATGAGGCATCCAGCGCCGTAGATACCAGTCGGGTGGAACTGAACGAATTCCGAATCTTGCAAAGGAAGACCCGCACGGGAAACCATAGCGTTACCGTCACCAGAGCAGGTGTGTGCACTCGTACAGCTAAAGTAAGCTCGTCCATAACCACCAGTAGCCAAGACGGTCTTGTGGGCCCTGAAGCGGTGGAGGGTACCATCTTCCATGTTGAGTGCAATGACACCAACACACTCGCCATCCTGCATGATCAAGTCGAGAGCAAAGTATTCGATGAAGAAGTTGGTGTTATGGCGGAGAGACTGGCCATAGAGGGTGTGGAGCAAGGCGTGACCGGTACGGTCAGCGGCAGCCGCACAGCGGTATGCCTGACCGCCTTTGCCATACTGTAATGACTGACCGCCGAAAGCACGCTGGTATATTTTTCCCTCCTTTGTTCGGGAGAAAGGTACACCGTAGTGCTCAAGCTAGGGGAGGGTTGGTTCATGTCACCACTTTGATCCGTCATAGCATGCTTACCTCAATGACAGACCTTGGTGCTTCGCGACACATGTAGTGGATGGCGTCTTGGTCACCAAGCCAGTCTGAACCTTTAACCTGAACCAAACGCATAAGCCAAGAACACGCGCACGAGTCTAAATCACCCACCGTATCGTACATATGCCACCGCCAGTCGTCTTCGGTCATGTTCTAGAAAGAGAATTAGGCATGTAACGAGCGAAAGAGATACTGGTTACACACGCCCAATGCAGCATTGATACCACCCTGTGAGATTTGGTCAGACACCCTACAGTAAGATATGGTGCGCTAGCTGACCTGCGCGGCCACCGTGTGACTCCGGGTGGGGAACAACTTGGTGATACACGCAGTGTTTAGACCCGCCTCTGCGAGACCAAAGGCGGCTCGGAGACCCGCACCACCGGCACCACTTTGCAGCACCAGGTCAGCCTCGCGAGACGCGTCTGATCAACGCACTTACACGACTATGGCATCGTACTCGTGTTCAATGAGTGGATACTTTCCCGAAGACCAGGACTGGCGTAGGAACAGTGAGGAGAGTTTTCAAAAGTGGTGCGTGAACGGTACCTTGACCTCCTGTGCTTTTACGGGATTTGTCGCTGCAACTTTGCGCGCAGGGAGGGTTGTTGAAAAAGAGCGCTGAGGATGGAGGAGAGCCCTGGAGGGAACTGCCTTTGCCAGGGACTTTCTGAACATTGTGAGGGAGACAGAGAGGCAGTTTCGGGTGGGTCACGATTCGGGTGAAAAAGTCGCCCAGCGCATGATTTCCCATGCATGGCCTCCGTCACAAAATTCACTCCCACTCATGTCTAATACTACCCCGTACATGTCTACCTGAGCACACCGAGCGGGTCGTGCTGAACCGGAACCTGGTTCCGCACATCCGTCGCATCATTACCAAC
>JBBPRA010000115.1:0-56641 GCA_038092775.1 Boletus rubescentipes | reverse complement strand
GTGAGAGCAGGCGAGTGACTCGGAAGCAACAGCTTCTATAATGCGGTGACATTTCCCACACACCGGGCCAAACCTGGGGTCCTTGCCGGCTGTCTCCGAGGCGCGACTTTTCGAAATCCATTTTCCGCAGAGACTTGCAAAGCGCTGTAATTTAGCCTTGCGTGTACGTGGGAGGCTTGAGCCTGCCAGAATAGCGCTAGGATGCCTATGGCACAGGTATCGCCGGTGAGCATTTGCCGTCTTGGAAGCCTTGAAAACCTCTTCCCATTTGCATTCTTCCCCTCAACTCCTGACAATGTCCAACAACTCACGGATCCCACTACTAGTCCCAGATCTATTCCTCTGCGTCCTTGAATGCCTCGTCACATCACATTTAGTTGAACGTCCCAGCAAAGATGAGCGGCGGACCCTTGCCGTGCTGGCCCGAACGTGTCGCGCGTTCTCGGAGCCTTCCCTCAATCGTCTTTGGCGCCGTTTGAATTCCCTCTTGCCTCTCATCCGGTCTTTTGCTGCCGTTGTGGATGATGCCAGAGTCAAGGTAGTAGCAGATCATCCTCAACGAGGAGGATTTTAACCGTGTTGATAGACTCCTCCATCTGCTCGCGAGTGGCTTGTCATTCATCGATATGCCCATCGCATTCAAGAACTCGCCTTGGGCAACGAATATTTATCTCTTCATTTTTTGCAACGCAACCGTCTTGTTCTGCCCAATCTGAGGGTGTTCAGATGGAAACGCCATCGCAGGACGATCGCTTCCTCCGATTTCCCTTTTGGCTCCATCGCGTTCGTCTGGCCGTTGCTGACCTCCAACCTTGTTACCCTGGAGCTAGAATTGGACAACACAAACGACTCAAAGTATCTCCAATTCCTGAACAACTACCCTCATCGCTGTCCAAATCTCGAGTCGATCTCATTGAACATCTCCAACGGGACCAATGCTCATATACCCGTCCCACTGGCTCTTTCCCGAGCTATCTGTAGCAATGCAAACTGGCACCATGTCACGCTTACTCCGCCAATAAACAACATTATATTGAGACACCTTGGCATGTCTCCCACACTCAAGACGGTTTTTGTGACCCTGGCTCCGCAGACATTACGACCAGATGAGGCTTGCTTTGGACCTGAAGACACGCCATTCCGCGCTGTTACGGATCTCGTTTTGATGCTCTGGAATTCCCTTGATTTTGCTACATCCCTCCTACGAGATCGTGACCAAGTGTTCCGCAGATTTCAAATCACCCTCCACACCCTAACCACCGAGAGTGAGGTATCCACCCTCTTGACAGCGTTAGCTTCCCCTCAGCGTACACATTCACTTCAAGTAATCACAATTGGCCATCATCCGTCTATTGCTTCCGGGGCTGGCTTGTCAGCTGGTGATAGACATGGGATATTCGTGCGTTACCCTCTTTCGTACGAGACACTCCGTCCCCTCTCGTCTCTCGTGCATCTTCGTACACTGGCGATCAACCTCAGTCACCCCGTCTCACTTAATGACCAAGAATTTGCAAAACTAGTTTGCAACTGGCCTTTACTGGAAGTGTTGCAGATGACGTGGATACGTGGAGAGCGTTCTTCGGTGTCGATTACCTTGGAAGGGCTGTTGTCGCTTCTTGCATCGTGTCCAAAGTTACGTGAGATCAGCCTGACGTTGGATGCGAGGGACGTTCCCGCGCAAGGGATGTACACAGACGTGTGCAATCCTTTGATCACCTCTCCGATACACTTTTACAATTCTCCCCTCAAAGATCCAGAGTTGATCGCCGATTTTTTGCTGAAACACCTCCCCTCCATGCCGCGTGTGCGTTGGACACATGCATCGCACGTCCACCCTACAACAGACGTGAATTCCAATCTGGAATATCAGCGATTGTGGACACAAGTCAATCAGCGTCTGCGTCCCGTTGCGTGAGTGATTCTCGATGGCTCTACATCCCAAATGCTCACTGGTTTGGGACACTATTTTAGCTCTCCGATGGGTATGCGCATGTGTACCCTTACAAGGACTCGAGCGCAACGCGCCGAGGATTTTTATTGATTGATAGAATCGGCCCCTATTCTCGGTCATTGCTGCCGCGGCCTTCACTTGCGACTCAGCACGCACAAGACATTTTGTCTGCGTCCCAAGAATTTAGCTACCTCCAAACCATGAAGATGGGAGAGCAGTATACAAAGTGCTTCTATGAATTGAAATATGTATGAATGAGTGGGCTCTCCAAACCGCTGGCAGTGCGCAGCGAAGTCTCGCATTTGAGAGTAGATAATCTGCAAGAAGGCATCCCAGCTACTGGCGGCGGCAGCCTTAGATGTGTTAAGAACTTACACCATGCACCTCCGGTCACTTGACCACTTCTTACTCGTCTTTTATCTTCCCTGCTTTCCCTGTGAACCAGCTGGCTTCTAGCTTGGACTCGTAGAGTCGGTCCATGGGAGGCTGATTGGTGATCGAAGCGACTCATTTTTTTATGAATACTATCCCCTACCCCCAGTTTGGCACCCTACTAGATACACAACATTTTCACTATTTTATTTCACACATGACTTTCTATGTTACACCTACATCCCCGAGGTTGAACGAAGAAAAATAACACAGTAGTTCTCGAGATCGTGAAGTTCACCATTGTCACGCTACTGTCACTCGCCGAGCATGTGCCGAAGCGGAGTTTCAAACGACCTAGCCTACCGAGACGCGTTCATTCGCCACCAGTCGCGCGTCATGGGGCGCGGTTGCTGGTGATGGCGGGCCATCGACGGCAGCGAGCTTCTACCAGGGAC
This sequence comes from Boletus rubescentipes, assembly GCA_038092775.1. NCBI lineage: Eukaryota > Fungi > Basidiomycota > Agaricomycetes > Boletales > Boletaceae > Boletus > Boletus rubescentipes. The sequence goes on along the minus strand of JBBPRA010000115.1, from coordinate 53,863 downwards.
CCAGAATATGAGGCCTGGATGGAGCTTGCTGTCAAGGATGTCGCTCATGGGACTCACAAGACCATCAATGTGGCTACAAAGGCCCGCATAGTAACGTTCCTCGATGCCCCCAGATAATGCCTCCCCACACATCATTTATCATGCAAATAGGTTATACAGGCCCCAGGCGGATGCCCTTTAATTAGATATCATAAATACCGTCCATTCACTCGTAGTTCGTACACTACTAATCAGCTTGTCTATGTTGGATCCGGGTGGAGTCTGAACTGAGTGGTGTGACGACTGGTGACCATTCATGACATTTGTGACCGCCGAACTGGGGGTAGGGGATAGTAGTAGTGCTGGAATGTCCCTGCCACGGGTATGGGCTGGGTGGCCCCTCCAAGCGGTGCCAGGAGTCCCTGTACGGTGGCCGGCGTACATGTCGTGTTGTGTAGTTTGTAGAGGATCATCTATCCACCTTCGGGTGTCGGTGTCCTGTTACCTAAGCCGTCTTGGAAACCTTGAAGACTTTTGTCCATCCGATTTCTTCCTTGCCTCCAGCTTAAGCCCAAGCCTTTCACAAATTTTGATAATGTCGAACACTTCTATCGATCCGCGGAACCCACTCCTAGTCCCGGATTTATTCTTCTGCGTCCTTGAATACCTTGTCACATCACTTCCGCTTGAACGTCCCAGCAAAGAGGAGCGGCAAATTCTCGCTGTGTTGGCTCGCACATGTCGCGCGTTCTCGGAACCTTCCCTCGACCGTCTTTGGCGGTGTCTGAACTCACTCTTGCCTCTCATTCGGTCTTTTGCAGTCGTTGTGGATGATGCGAGGGTCAAGGTAGTGATTGATCATCTGCCCGAATAATGTGGACAATATTCATTGTTGATAGACCCCTCCATCCGCTCTGGAATGGCTTGTCATTAATCGATATTCCTCTCGTATCCAGGAACTTACCTTGGGGAATGAGTACTTATCGCTGCACTTTTTGCAATCCTCGGGTCTTGTCCTGCCGAATCTGAGGATGTTCAGGTGGAAATCCCCGCGCAGGTCTCCCAGTACCTCAGAATCTTCCTTCAGCGCCATCGCATTCCTCTCGCCGTCGCTTGCGCCAAATATTGTTACCCTGGAGGTGCACTGGGATAATGGAAATGACCCAACGTACCAATCGTTCCTGACGAACCCTCACCTCTGTCCGAATCTCGAGTCGATTACATTAAACGTCTCTAGTAGGCCCAATGTCTACGAACCTGTCTCACAGGAGCTTTGCCGAGCCATCTGTAGCAATGCAAACTGGCGTCATGTCATGCTTTCTCCACCGATAGACGACGTTGTATTGAGACACCTCGGCATGTCTTCCACGCTCAGGACGGTTTCTGTGACCCTGGCTCCACAGACATTACGACTAGACGAGACTTGCTTTGGATCTCAAGACACGCCGTTCCGCAGTGTTACGGACCTCGCTCTGGTACTCTTGGATTCCCTTGATTTTGCTACATCCCTCCTACGAGATCGTGACCAAGTGTTCCGCAGTTTTCAGCTTACCCTTCACACCCTAACCGCCGAGACCGAGGTATCCGCCCTCTTGACAGCGTTATCTTCCCCTCAGCGCATCCATTCACTTCAAGCAATCGCGGTCGGTCACCCACTAGCTTTTGGGCTTGGTTTGTCAACTAGCGACAGCCAACCTCTCTCGTACGAGACATTCCGTCCCCTCGTATCGCTCGCGCATCTTCGTGTACTGGTGATCGACTTCAACTACCCGGCCTCACTCAGTGACCAAGAATTTGCAAACCTGGTTTGCAACTGGCCTTTACTGGAAGTGTTACAGATGACGTGGACACGAGGAGAGCGTTCTTCGGCGTCGATGACCTTGCAAGGGCTGTTGCTGCTTCTCGCCTCGTGTCCAAAACTATGTGAAATCGGCATGACATTGGATGCCAGGGATGTGCCTGTAGGAGACACATACGCGGGCGTGTGCAATCCTTTCATCACGTCTCCGATGCATTTTCACAACTGCCCGCTCAGAGATCCAGACATGCTCGCCGAATTTCTGGTAAAACACCTCCCGTCCATGCCGCGCGTGCGTTGGACACATACACTGCCCAATCTGGAAGATCAACGATTGTGGGTGCAAGTCAATCAGCGCATGCACCCCCCGGTTTGGTGAGTGATTCTGTACGACTCTGCGTCTCCAGATGCTCAATGACCCGGGGTGCTATTCAGGCCCCCGGCGGGCAAGCGCGTTGGCAGGCTTTCACGCAAGCGAGGCCAGCGAACAGAGGATTTTTACTGATTGCTTCCGTTCTTGGTAATTACCGCCGAGGTTCTTTGTCTGTCGGTTTTGATGCAGATGGTCGACGTACCAGATGCACGTGTGTATGATTGATACGAACTGCTTAGTACTTGTTGCAAGAAGACATCAACTGCCAGAAATTGTTCCATGTAATACTTTTCACTCGTCCTGATGAATGGGATGGGGTGATACGCCCGCACACGCACGGTGGCATCACAGAGGTTCGAAATTGTTCGAGTCTGGAGGTGGAGATTAACATCCAAGCGTATAGATACATGCCCTACCTCAAATTTAAACGTCAGATTCTCTCGTCTTGTTATTTCCAGCGTTATCGGTCTCCCATTGTTGGCGTAAACATGATTGGACATTTGGTGGCGGTGTTACCGCCGCTACACCTTCACCGGCACCCCTAAATTCACAGAGTCTCAGCAACCAACCACAAAAATGAATCCGCCAACACAAAACAACGTTGCATCGACAGCGCTTCTCGTGTCCTTGACATATGTTCCACTCCTCTTTTCTGTCCTCTCGTTTTACCCGGAGCTTTTCGCAACCCACCCGGTTCAGCGTTTTCTCCTTCACCTCGCTCCGTGGTGGTTGGCGTACCTCTCGGGGAGGGGGTATGTCCGTCTGGCCGAGAGATCCTCTCCGCTGTACCATCCGCTAGGATGTCTCGCGCAGTGCTGTATCTGGGTATTCCACTGGGTCATCACATTGTATCGCGCCCTCTTCGGTAGGTACCACACCGTCTTCGCCGAATGCACGTGTTAAGCATGTTTCCTCCCATCTTCCCGTGTCAAGTCACAAAATACACTTTGTGGACGTACTTCATCACCGTATTCTGCGCGGGTATCATGGTCATGACAGAGGGGATGTTCTACAGCTTCGTGACCATGAATTCCTCGGACACAGCACACCTTGGTGTCTACGGAAGCATGCGAAAATTCTATGGAAGAAGTAAGGTTGCTTCATGCTAGTTGTTGTCGATGACTGACGCGAACCCAAGGTTTGGTCGTTTTGGTCAAGTTATGGTACTTGGTCGATGTAGGGACTCCCCAACAGCAGAATCGGAACCGGGTCCGCAATCCGATGCAATCCAGATCCATGACGATGTGAACATTTCCAGGTAATGCACCTTATGGTTTAACGAATTTAAATTTATGATCGTCCTAGAAGGAGTAAGCCGAACGATTTCTGACTCATCAAAGTGGGACCACCCACCGATGGGCATTGAACAAATTTCATCATAGTAGGCGGGTCGCATGGGACAATCGTTTGTTGTCTATTTTCACTTGCAGAGAACAGAGGACTCTGTCGCGCTCTATGTCTTCCGTACTTTACGTCTTCAATCAGGGTTTTGGATCTCATCCACTCACTATGACCCCGCGCTCGACTGGAGTTCGACAGTCACCCAATCTTTACACAACCGGTCCCAACGTAGACCAGACGCCCTTATCGGTGACATTCGTGTGTGACGCCCGGGCCGTGGCACAGTCACGATGACTTTACCCGGCGGATCCGCCAGTGTCTCACGTACTTGTAATCCTGACTCAGGAAGACATACTTATACTTCCTCTTCACTCAGGATATCTAGTTGCGCTGTATTTCTCCTCCACCATCCCACCGTCGGACCCACACCGCGAACGTTGCACCCCACATCCTACTACTGGCAAAGGAACGCAAGCGTGTGTTGCTCGTCTGGTGACCAGCTTGCTGGCTGCCACATTTTCTCTTGTGACAACCAGCATGTTGGCCGCTGGACTCGTGCTTGGAATTCGTACAGTGGTGACGAAGATCGAAATCATCCGTTCGTACGTGGTATTTTTGGTCTCTTTTTACTTTAGCTCGTGGAGTACCATAGTATGTACTTGATGATACGTAGCTTTTCTGTATTGCTCGCCTCCAGCCAAGTGTACATCATTACGTTCCCCAGCTCCCCAGTGGTATAGAACATGTAGCTTGACCCTTCGAATTCTGAGGGCGTTATATACAGGGGTGACTTCACCGAAAACCAGGAGAAATTGAGGGAGGCCATGAGTGAATTCGAAGCCCACAGGCGGTATTTGGTAATAGGCCTTACATCGACGAGGGCTTGTAAATTGTGTCTGAGATGATCCGTTCATTCCATATCAAACTGAAGCACATATTTCTCGTTCTGTGACCAGGATACGGTTTCCACCTTATCCTACATGCTTGCAATCCCCTCCTCCCTTTGTCAGTCAATCGTATCCCCAGAGTTGGGATGACTGAGTTAGTTCTTCCCTTCGCCAGGCAGGACGTTTGCGATAGAGAGGAAGTGCTCCCAGCGCGCATCATGCGACCACCCAATGCTATGATCCTCTCTGAGCATGAGGGCCTGATCGAGCGGCGGACCCGGATGACCTTCGCGCTCCACAATCTCGACTTCCCTATCGACCGCATCAAGCCACTCGAGCCCCTTTCTCCTCTCGTAATCGGTAATGAGGTTCGGAATGCGGTATGCCCACAGACAACGGTCACTGGCGTGAGTCACGTAGCCTGTCACAAAGCCCGCGTTTCAATCTGGAAAACGCCCGAAGGGGAGAGGACACCACCTACCTCCGATCCGAAGCTGTTCTGGGACCCAGTGTATCTCATACCGAAGTACCGGGAAACCGACGTGCCGCAAATCTCTTGTAAGCAATCGGTCAGGTATGTTGACTTGTCCATCAGACAAAATATCTCCAAACAGCCTTTTCGATTCTTCGGGTGTCGCAGAGTTAGGAAGCGTAGGGTACTTTGAAGTTAGTGCGTCGACGATCGATTGCGGATAGTACCGCAATAAATTTGGTACGATATCGGCAGGTCCTTCAATGGGGTGAGCAATGGAATAGAGGTACCATTCCTCTAACGTATCTCCTGCGACGACGCTCTTGACACCCTTCTCGCGGAGCTTCCTGCCAAGATCGCCATTGCGCTGCCAAGTCATTGGATCTGGGTCAGTGGCCATCCAAGAACCATCGAAACAGCCACGAAATGTTCCGTTGTAGACACCGACGGCATCTGTCTCAATGACGTGCATGAGGAGTTCAGGAGGAACTTTTCGGGGGTCCCGGAGTATTTCAAGGATGTCTTTCGCCGTTGGTTCAAGTCCCAATGCGTGACATAAAGCCTCGAATTGTGGTCGGAGCTCTGCCGGTGTCTTCGGGGCGATCCTTTGATCGCGATGAGCTTTGACTCCGAGTTACTTCAACACCCGAGTCCATACTTACATGATGGCGTTCGATTCCAATCTAGCGGATTTGATAGGTGAGTTTTGCCCTTCCGGAAGTCTAGATATGTGATGCAGGATCTGATGAACGGAATGTCCACCTTTAGATAAGTATCCTTCAGATCTAAATAAAATGAACACTCGTATTAAATTCATACCTGCGGACAATCCCGTAACTTGAATGTTATCCGGATCACCTGGTCCGATGTGCTCAGCACGCCTCTAGCCGCGAAGAGACTTGACGCTTACCACCAAATGCTGCGATGTTACCTCGCACCCAAAGTAGTCCAAGCCACTGATCTTTAAAACCGAAATTTCCATCTACCTTGGGTTCGTCGCAGGCAAGAAATCCTAGGACAGAGAGACGATATCCAATGTTTACCCAAACTTCTGAACGCACTTGGGATACAAATTGCGCCTGGCTGTTCAAGTCGTGAGGAGATCCAAACTGCAGGAAACTGGGTACGTGAATGTAGTATGCGCAAAGTAGAGCAAGTGCTGAGCAACGAAATTGGCTGGACAAAAGATTTCACTTACCCGCCATGGAGATAGACCTTCACAGGAAAGTTGGAAGTACTGGTGAACGACGAGGGCGCAGCGATATTCAAGAAGAGACTATGAGAGGATCGTCACAAATGGAGCCGTCCACAGAGATGATGTATCCTCACGGGTCCTCTGACGGGTCCCCATACCCTTTCAAGTCCTGGGGAGGGAAACCTGGAATAGTTGTCAGGCATCGAAATGCGACATGGCTCGTAAGACACACTGGATCCTTGCCCATTGTTGTTGGGTTGATAACAGTCTGACGCGTAGATGTCATCGTCAGCATGTGCCGATGTAGACAAGAAGAATACGAATCACGTTTTGTTTCGAACACATAGTGCTTGTCTTCGTATCGATGACTCTCTGGAAGTGGGCGAGGGTCCTGGAATCGCACTGGGGGTAAAGCATATGGCACCTCTGGACCAGATGGATAGCAACGATCAAGTGATTATACATGACGGGAAGAGACATGACGGTTACCCAGAAAGACAGCAGCGCCGTTTTGAGTTCGACCGCCTGTCAAGGGACCATATTTTGTCTGGACGACAACGGAAACCCCTTGCTGCAAGTCATCCGGAATGTGGGCCATCGATGGGAGTCGTTATCAGCAGATGGTAAGTGAGATATGATCACTGGAAAGTTGGGGGTTTTGATCGTCCGTTTATATATCCTGGCTTGCTCCCGGAGATGAATATAATGGTAAAGAATGTCAGTTGAATGAGCCTGCATCGGCCCGAGGAACCACGGGCATCAAGGAAGCTCGCCTCGTTTCTCCCCTTCGTGTACTAGCGTGGGTTGAGGTGGAGTTAGAAGGTTACGTAGATACTTCCAGTCTTCGAAGACCCCGGTTGAATCCGATTCAGAGATTCAATCAGAGGTACTGATTAGTCGACACTTGCCGCGGCAAGTTGCCACCGAGTTGGTTGAATGATGGTACTAAGCAAATCGTTCTGGGCTATTTCCAAGGGATAACCGCATCCAACACCTATGGCCGTCGAGTCTAGGTCGACAGATCGTATCATGATGGGGAGATGGCACTCCGTCCATACCTGGTGAGGTTTGTCTAGACCATCCACGGAACAGGTGATCACTGGGTTGGTGCCACCGCCACTGCGCCACTGAGAAAATTCACTTGGTTCCAGGAGCAAATACAATTAGAAAGTTTACATTCTGAGCCAATGTGAGTCAATAACTAGAAACCACGTACCTTGTGGACTGACGAACTTTGAGCGGTTTTCATAACATGATCACCATGACAGGGCAGCGACTCAGCTTAGGTAATTGTCTCTCCTGATAGACTAACTTGAAACCTTCTACCCAACAGAAAGCGGCCCTTCGACCCTGTGGTCTGCATGAGGAGGATCTGAGGCGCATATCAAGCGTTAAAATACCAAAGGGAAATGGTGCATTTCAACAATGCATTCTAGTACCATCTTAGTGATAGTAGCTAGCCTGGGCATACCTTCCTTACACACTCCGCAGCGGTTCAAGTTGAATGTCTATCCGAGTCGGCCCTCGCGTGTGCCGTAGGCCCGTGCCATTGATCATGTGCTGGTAGACCGACAGACCCGTATCATCGCCAATCTCGTGTTAGATCGTGGTGGGCTATCACTTTTCAGAATAAAAAAATATGTCACGACGCCTGACAGCGCAGAATCATACGCGCAACGTTGATAGGCTCATGTTGCACGATAAGGTCGACCAATCGACAGATGCGTCCTTTAGAACAGTCGATCTTGTTGTGTCATTGCTGCCAGGCTAAACTACGCGATCATCCGTTATAATCACACAATTATAGTGTTTCGGACACGGGAGCGGACGTCACGCTACGGTGCCGGCGGCCATCCTCAACGGACAAGCAGCAGAAGTATCCATGTGATTCCGACCGAACCTCAATTGATGACTTTCTGGTCCGGGACTGTTAGGAGACTAGCCAAGTGTAGAGACTGAAAACGTAGCGCAAGACCGCGAGTTGGAAAGAAGTATATGGAAAGATATAGATGAATTAGAACGGTCGAAAATGGTGTGTCGAGTTCCTCCGTGACTATTTATCGAGGTTGGCTGGGAATGCAAGCCGCATGGAACAAGGCAAGATAACAATGTCGGGACTGATCGTAGTCTCCGCAAGAAAATTATTTAAAGTGTATGTTACTTGGAGGGTTGCAAGAGTACGGGCCAGGATTGCCATGTCTTCTTTTAGCTGTTGATAAGACTTCAGAATCAAGTGGCGTCGATCATATCACCAAACTCCGAAACGATTATTGGCCATATCACATTACTTGGAGCAAGCCGATTGTACATTCCTATGATTATTCGACTACATCATTCGAAGCTGCGACCCCTAGGAACAGGGGCTGGAAGCGCTACGATGCAGTGAGAGTGGGCGCAACTATATCGACAAGACAAGGTGCATCCTGCGATAATCGCACGGCGCACACAAGCTTTACGCCCGGATGAAACCTCTGTGACAGGCGAGCCGTAATGAGTAAATCAGTTTAGTATAACTTACTACAAGCGACTAGACCTCATGAAACGTGAATATTAGCGAGGTGGATTTGTGACATCGTGTGACAGACGCGCTGCACGCAAATCACATGCCAATCCGCAAAATGGTATATGAACCCTGTCTTGATCTCGTTCACATCTTCATTCCTCTCTCCATTTCATCCCGCTCCCGTCATGACGGCTGCCACTCAATCCCAACCGCAAGCCCAGCCCCAACCGCAAGCCCCTGAGATCACCGTGCTGACTCGCGTCGCATCCATTCCAATCATCGCGTCCTCTTTGGACCAGATACATTTAACCCTCTCGTCGAACGTGCTCACCCGCTCCCCGTATCACGCCGCTCAGGTTATCACGCAAACCGCGTACAACTTCTCTCAGCCGTTGCAAATCCGTCTTGCGCCTCTCATTGTCTCCGCGGATGGCTACGCTAACAAAGGACTTGATGCTATCGAGCAAAAGTACCCTTACCCCTTCAAGGTCAAGCCAGAAGAAGTAGCCACCTACGTGCGGGAAAGGCGCGACAGCGTCGTGTCGTCCGCAAACGAGCGGTTCGACAAGAACGTCAAGTCCCCTGCGGTCGGCGTCGCGGAAGGCATTGATAAGGTACCTTGCACGTGATCCCAGGCACCAAGAGATAACTGACAATTGCCCATAGAAATTCGCCCCTTTTGTCGATTATTTTGAGAGTGCCGTCAATAGAGTCGGAAGCGAATCCGGTTCAAGTTCACCGACCTCGACTTCGTCGGAATGCCAGTATCAGTACCAGCGTGCATATGCCATCTCGAAGCACCTTAGAGACAATGTTTATGTCTACTCTTCGGAGCATCTCAAACAGATTCAGCAACAAAGCGTCATTGTGTGAGTAAACGCGTTTTTTGTGCTCGTTATATGCGCTCATTTCTATTTAGTCAAAAGGCTATCGAGACCGCAAACTCCATTCAGGGGCTCGCTTCGGCGTCTATCACAGGCGCTCAAACGAAGATTCATGCCCTCTCGGATAGCATGCTTGCGGAGTTGCAAAAGCTGCAACAGTCTACCGCTGCGCTCCCACAGACCCTTCAATCTACCTATCCCGACATCTCCAAAACCATCACAGATCTGCACGTCATCGTCACAACTCCTGACTTGTCAGTTGGCGACAAGGTCCACCGCGTCGCTGACGAGGTGAAGCAGGGTGTCCAGCCGATGCTTGAGAAACTCTCGCAGAGAATCAGTGATCTCGTCAAGGTCATTGGTACCAAGAAGGAAGAGGTTAGTGCCGCGGCGCAGAATGACAACGGACACGCACAGTAGTGTTGCTCATGCCTAGTTCTTTCTATTATTGTATGTCCCCCCTCGGTTAATATCTTATGTCCTAGATTCAGACTTTAGATTGTTTTCTTTCACTCTCGGTCTTGTGTAGCGACACGCATGCACTTTGTACGCATTTTCCACTATTCATGTCATCGGGGTTCCACATGTATGCACTACATTGCCTTTCAAAAAGAGCGTTGCCGCAACTTTGATGCATTTTCCCATAAACGTGAAAAGATACATTTCAAGCGTACAAGCGACCAATGATACAATCTACATGAAAGCGACGGGCTTGCTTGGATTAGAGTAAAATCCATATGGCGCCCATCTACGGCTGCTAAACAGTACAATCGAATGACATGAGGTGTGAAACGACAGGTTTCTGGAGCATGATAAGAGCGTGAACGCATTCTGCATCACTTATGCTCTTCCTTTCGAGGCGAGACGAGCTCCGACCACTGAAAGGCATCCAGACTCGAGATGGAGTTGCGCTTATCCGCGGTGGTCGCCACAATGCGCGGGCTTGCGCTCAGACGCATGCTCGTTCGGCTGCTCGAGCGGGATCTGGCAGAGAGATCGCGGGAGAGTGCTGAACGGGAGGATTGGGAGGACGACGACGAGGCGCGCCGGTGGCGCATTCGTTGTGTCGGGTCGACGTCGGGGATGTTGGCGATACGGGCAAAGAGGGAGAGGACTAGTCGTGTGATGAGAAGGGGACAGGACGGGGAGAGATAAACACACTGTCTACGATGGAGACGATACCGCAGAGATTCCCGCTTCCCACGCTGGAGAGGGAGGGGGATGAAGGGAGGGGAAAGTCGTTGTCAGTGACAAAGAGCCGGTGCGAGTTGGCTGGGGGGATAAGTGTGGATCAGAAAGCGCGCATGGAAAGTAGGGAGGAGACGGACTGGCGAGAAGCTTCTGAATAGTGTACGAAAGCGTGCTGGCGGGGAGTACGACGTACACTGTAGCAAAAGATCGCATTGATGTTTAACTGGAGATATAGGACGCGCTTCTCACCTGGATATTTGTCGATGCCGTCTGTCAGCCCGTCAGGCTCCTATGTGGGCGTCAATGTCGGATCCAGGCTTGAACGACGGCGCTCAGACCTTGATTTGCGCGATAAATTGGTACACAGGGGTGGATAGTATATGATTGCTTTGGGAAGGAACGACGATCTGAAAGGAAAGAATCGACGTCGAAGGAACGAGCGCGAGTAACGGAGGACATCATACCTTGCCAACATCAGTAACGCTGACTGCGCTCAACAATGTTCCCGAATCTTCATCAATGACAGCGACGCTGCTCACGCCTTGCTCGCTCATGAGTCGCATGACATCGAGGACCTGGGCTGTGCTAGTTGTTGCAACGACCGAGGAGTACATATGAAGGGAAGGAAGGGTGAGTGCGTATAGTGAGTTTGTAAGGTAAGATTGGAATGCAGGAGTTCGCTGTGCATATGCTGAGAACCACGATAAAAGGCCCATGTCAGATACCATGCCAAGATATGTGTTGGATGGAGAAGGCGAGGATACAAGTACTGTGTGCACGATGGGCGTGAACTCTCGCGTCGTTAATTGACGGATTCCCTACCTCTGTGTGTTCCACGCGCAAAAATAGCCAATAGAGATACTATGGTAGCTTCGTAGGGCAGAATTTCGAGAAAGTTCTTCTCGGACAAGTCTATGGCGGATCAGATATCTGTAAGGATGAAGTACAGAGATACTGACTGCTAACTAGGTGGACAGGAACGCGGCCCGAGCGCGCCGCGGACATGATTTGGTCTGCGCGTGAGTTTGCTTTGAGCTCATGGGGAGGAATGGTGTGTCGGGTGGCGGCTAAAGTCAAGAATGCGTTTACGTCAGAGAACTGGACGTTGTCAGAAAAGGATACGATTAGGATGAATAGACGCGCACATCAAAGAGGCCTAGAAATGGGGAGGTCGTCTGTGTGCCGGGCAGTGCCTCTACTGCTAGACACGAGATATCCTCTCTGAGGAGTAGCTGTAAGGATAGATAAGCAAGGACGGGAGAGACGGAGAGCGACACTTGCATCACAGGCGTCTTCCACAGTGCAGTCCGCGTCTACAGCTACAATACGAGAGTCGATGAGATCTACGGAAAGCGGTCAATGGCGTACTGAATTGGGACATTTGCAGCGATCCACCAACCTCTGGCATAGACCTGCGCCCACGACTCGACCCATTTGTCGGCCTCTGGACCTGGTGCGGCTGATTGGGGTATCACCGTTGTCAATGGTGACTCGCGGCCAGAGGAACTTCTGGAATGGGCAGAGGGTCTTCGGTGGGGTGCGATCGCGGCGGGCTGGTGCATGGTGGTGGTGAAAGGAGGAGTTTGTCACGTTTACGTACCAAGGGTCATTTCAGACATGTCCACCGACCTCGTCGTACCGCCCTACCTCTTACATCCCCTTATACCCACAATATCCCCCGCAGACCTCTCATGTGCTCAGGCACTCGGTATGCACAGTCCAGACCCATTGTCTACTTGACCCATGTGATTTTGATTTTTTAGGTTCCGAGGTCTACGTCGGATGCACCAACGGCGAGTTAATCCGATACGCCCTCCAAGCTGAGGTGAGCCCACCGAACTGTGCCGGCTGCGCGATGTCATCTAGTCTTGCCGCAGCAAGAGTCCTACTCTCTGCTCTCACGTCAGAGCCTTCCAAATGCAAAACCCATAGATGAACTCGTCCTCATCCCTTATCTGTCTCGCGTGCTGATCCTGTCCGGTAAACTGACTTTCCTATTGTCTCACTCGGCGAGTCCACTCATCTCATTCAAAGATCGTCAAATCCACTTTTATACTTTACCTTCGCTTGATCCCGTTCCCAATACCAAGCCCATTCGCCATGTAGAGACCTTTGCAGTTGATCAGCACCATCTCTTGCGCGTCGCTCCTACCGTGCACGACATTCCGAGCAAGTTGCAACCAGTCGACTTTTGTGTCATAAAGCGCAACGCTATTGCGCTGTATAGCCTATATGAAGACCGCTTGGTTTACTCCAGGGTCCGTTCGAGCCGACTCGATGAAATCCAAAAGATAACAGATTTATGTAGGAAATTCCGTTCCAACCGGGAGCTCTGCTAGCAAGGCGCGCGGGGCAGTATCTCTGCGTCGCCGACAGCCAATATTACAATGTCATTGACTTGCACAGTGCTCAGATGTTCCCCGTGCTCCCGGTTAATCAAGCGATGGACGATCCCACGCCAGTCAAGCCGTTCATCGTGGTCGTTGGTGGGAACGAGTTTCTCTTGCTCTCGTGGACTGGTTCAAGCACCCTTGGGGTCTTTATTACTGGGGAGGGCGATCCTGTGAGGGGAACCCTAGAATGGCCAAGTCATCCGCTGTCTGTCTGTGAGTGGTCATATGAACCCGCCTTTGCAAACGGAACAACCAATACCAATAGGTCTGGACTATCCAAATATCACGACACTTCTGCCTAATGGCACGGTCGAGATCCACAGCGTTGAGACACAAGCAATCATACAGGTCGTTCCCCCGCCGCCGGATGGCGACACGGTTGCAGATCAGAGGATTGGACTGGTAGTATCTGTGGGCGGGTACATAGTGCCGTTCTCTGAACACTCCGAGAAGATGCGAAAGACAACGCTGAGGTTTGATAGAAAATAATGGGGTTCTCGGTGTGTCTGTACCCCGATATATTCTATTGTTGACCTTGGAGTGATCCTATTGTCCATCGAGGAAACTCAATGCACGTGACCACGTGTCGCGTTGCTTTGTGCGTGTTTAGACGCCCGCCTTGACCGTCCTTGACGCGTACTTAAAACACGCCCGGACCATTCCTTGTTTCTTCCTTTTATCCACACGTTCTCATGGACTGCTCCTTTTCGGCGCCATCTCCCCCGCTGGACGAATCGGATGAGCCACTGACCCCTCTTCGCTCTCCTAGCCGTCTTGACTTTTGCATGGAGGACCTGGAAAACGACGACTCGCCAACCCACGAGATGGAGTGGTCCTGTACCCCCCTTTGCGATTGTCCCTACACGTTTGTTGAACAAGATCCCTTTGCCATCGACGTCGCGCCTCCAGCTCCCCCCCGTATTCCCACTGTGGATCGTGCCGAAGATGATCCACCACAAGCTACGGATTCACACGCCCACGAAAATACAGACACAACACTCACATTCTTCGCACCACCAGACCCAATGGACGAGGTCATCATCGAGCCTCAAGCTCCAATACCAGTTCGTCTCCCTTCGTCACAAACCGAGGCCGATTTCCAAGAATCCATCCCCCCGCCCCGCATCGCCCCGCAGAGACTCAACTATCCTCACCACGGTTTCTCCCGTAGTGCTCTTCTCCAACAAAAAACCTTGTGGAATTCGCGACACGATGAATGGGCTGAATGGCAGTCACGCATGGAGCACGGTGAGGTGCAAAAGCAGGAATCTGAGACAAATAGCGCATACACGGGCCTCGCTACCTCACACCCACGCGTTATAGGGAGCCCACCACCATATATGCGCACTCCTCCGTCAGGGTTGGAGCGCGACCTCACGCATCACCCACCTAAGAAACACGAACAGAACGCCCATGCTTCCATCTACCCTCGCGTTGGGGATGTCTCGGCATTGAGGGATCCATACCTTGTCAATATCGATCGCTCTTTCTTCAGGCTTCCTTTGTGGACGCTTCACAAGACGCTGTATATGTTTGATATGCAACAGCGGTCTGCGTTGCTTGCGCCACCCGCGTCTGCATACAGCGCGGCGCATGTTCAAGCGTCCCTATCTTCATCGACGTTGAGTTCGTATAGCTCGTCGACCTCGGGAGACGACGAGGAATCCGACTCCACCCTCGTCGCAGACGATAGCCCGGTCCCGAAGAGCCAACTCCCTTTGGAGCCTTTCCAGTCGGCTTCATCTCAACACAGTCCACTTTCGTGGGGCACTTTTTGTGGTTGGGAGCTCTCGTGGTATGCCAAGTGGGAGTTGTTGATCGGTCTCTTTCAACATGACCGTACCAAATACGACGCCTTTGATATCACTGTGAAGTCAACGGCGCCTCCTGCGTCCACGGCAGCCCCGTCATCACCTCCGAGGCGCATCTTTCACTTCACCGTCGGAAAGGATGAGGACGACATTGAGGATGACGATGAAGATTACGGGACGCTGGTCGCAGATTCGAGTTTTAGTGTGGATTTCGACGAGGAGTGTCAGAGAGCCATGGCATTTTATAGCAGGGAGTTGAAATGTTTAGAGGTGACCTTGCCATGACCAGATGCCACTCGAGGTGTAATCGAAGAAACCCAATTCAACATGTACTGTATAGTTTTGTTTATATTTATATCTAACCGCAACCTACCGTATTGTAACTGGATTCTATTAATTTCTATGCTTTGCTGCCAACGCATCGCTCTTTGTTTAGTTGGAGCCTTTGCTCTCACTCTAGCCAAAGTATCATGAACATAGCCTGGTCGCAAGATCTGATATTGACGCCTGTTATGCTCCTGTTTGCGACCAGTTTTTAGAGGTATAAACCCCAAGTATCATAGATGCATAACTAGCGAACTAGAGAGCAGACTCCTTTTACCACCGGCGATGCGTAGGCTTCTGGGACCATTATTATGCCGCCGCACGAACAAGCTCTACATAACGCGCCGTGAACGAGACCTTGGCGAGTTTCACCTGTCCGCATCGATCAACAAAACGGTATTTTCCACATCGAATGCAAAGTACATACATAACGGTACCACGTCTCGTCGTCTGGAACGTGAGGCAAGTCCGATGCTTTGGCATCAACCGGTACCCTAACTCTCTATCGATGTCCTAGTGCTCAATATAGATCCCAAGTGGTGACACGACGCACCTGGGGCAAAATCTTGTGCCTCAGTCGACGCTTGAGCATCATCTCGCGGAGCACGTCGCCGAGCGCGCCAGTCTTCTTCAGAAACCTGGAAAACGGTTTCGAGTTATCGTATGCAGCGTCCAGCTGCGCTGTTTCTGTGGCTCTCGCGTTGGCCACCGTCGTTCCAGGCGGGAACTGTCAAGTGCAGAACGTGTGAATGAACGAGGTTATGCCTAGAAGGAACGAGAAACATGGTTACCCTGCCTAGCTTGATCAACTTGTCAACGATTGGAGCAATGAGCGTGTCGTCTGCTCCAGCAACGCTGCCATCCTTTTGGGCATTTATCCAGTCGGGAAAAACACCGATGATCGCAGCTGTATCTCCCTCTGCTAATAATGGCGTCCATGCGTTCAACACGTCTCCTGTATACCTGGCGTCGGCAGCCGTGTGAACGAGATTGACACGGTCGAATCGGGTGCGTGGCGTGAGGTTGTGTCGCGAGTATGCACCCCCAGAAATGTCCCGAGCGAGCGTATGGGGGGTGGTGTTGAACACGTGGAAGGTGATATCGAGTTCGCGGATACGCTTTGCAAATGTTCGCAGTTGGTCGGAAATGAAAAAGTATAGACAACCGAAGATATCCTCGGGTTGCGCCCCACATGCTTGCCCTGACTTGACGGCCTCGTTGGGACTGCGGTGCATATGACGTCAGAATGAAAAACAAAGTGTGACGTTATCGACGTACTCCCAAGAAGCAAGTGGGTTTTCGACGCTATGGTGAAGCCAAGTACCATCAGCTGAAAACAAGGATGCATTGGGTACGGTGTGGTGGTCACTGTTGACGCTAAAGGGAAGGACAACTCCAGATCGCCAAAACGCCATAAACGCGAGGCTGTGACAAGGTTTCACCCCAGTAAGCCCTCGATTTCTGGCGTCCAGTCGAGCTGGCGTCGCGTAGGCGCGCTCATATTCGTCTCGCGCTTGTGAGGTTGACAGGATGGGGCCTGCAGTATACAACAGATGGTCTGTTATCTCCCGAGGCACCAGACAAGTCAATTTTGCACGTCGACCTAGATTGACGGCGAGAGGCTCTGTCTTGTCGGTGTGCTGTTGCAGAATCAACACCAGCGTGGCGAGGATACGAAGGCGGTACTCTTCTGGTATGAAGACAGAGTACCAAAAATGGAGTGCGATATCGGCGGCGACCGTTTCATTAGCCATCGCACCAAGGATCAAAAGTAAAACGATATTGCGCGACACGATGGTCTTTGAGGTATCGTTGAGTAATATGTGGAGACGTCCTGTATAGTCAGACCCCAGTGCATTCACTGTGCGTACAATATTCCGAAGATCTCCGGATGCTGGGTAAGTGGAGCCTGAGAACGAGCAAGGCGGACCAAGAGATGACCTCACCAAGAAATGCCAGTGAAAAATCTCTTGTCTTATCCTTTTCGTTATTTTTGAGGTTGATGATATCTACTGCAGGCAGATTTCCAGATCTAGGTCACATTTGATCAGCTGGCGAATATTCTACATAATCTAAAGCGAACAACGGTGTAGGCGTCTGGGTGGTTTCTTCGCGCAGGGAGGGCAATCTCGACAAACCGTCGTCGTCCTGAGGGCCGGCATCATGGCAACTGGTCGAACTAGGGGGAACATTGCAATCTGTCATTGATTAGCTTCCGGTCGTAGGCTCCAAGGATGGGCGCACTTTTTTTATGGACACTCCGCTGTTCTCTCTCGCATTTCTACAAGACATTGTCGTCAAGCTATCAAGGACAAGCACTCCAACCCAAGGCTTACCTGCGAACAGTAGGACACCAGTTTGCACTTACCACAAGGTAACCTGCCGGGATTCTGGCAAAGGTTCGCGCAAGGCAATGCCTCGAGAGGCGGGAACGAGAGCAGCATCAGTGAGTCCGCGATCGCATTTCCGAGGGCAGAGGCTGAAAGCAAGCCCAGCGGATCGTTTGATTTGATGAGGGAGGTGAACATACGTTCCGCAGGCAAGGAGGGTTCGTTGGAATTAGCCATGGCGTGAGTGACAAACATGGGGCGTCACACTAAATGAATTATTGATATCACCCGGTCAGCACGGCAGCATAGTTAAGATAAGTCGGAGAACTCACCGTCATGACCCCTAATTCCTCATGAGGAATAAAACGTGTTTGCCTTTACTAGGGACGAACATCGATCAGCGGTAGCCAATATGGGGGGTTTTGTCAGTCTCCGATACCGGACTTGGCACGACTTTGTCTCAGGTGGTGCTAATGACGCCGAGAATAGAAACGTTTGAATGAAAAACCAGCTCATGGTTGTCAACGAAGTGCACCGGCAGAACCACCCCAAACAATTCTGGGTAACAATATAGAGATATCTGCATCGTGTACGGTAGGACACCCCCCCAGTGGAACTCGTGATCTATACCTTGCCATGACCGAGCTCGATGTAACGTTCGAACCATGTCCGATTGATCAGTCGAGTCTGTAGTCCAACGTAAGCATGAGGGATTCACCAAACTCCAATAGAATGAGTTCAACGCACGTAACGATACCACGTTTCATCATCGGCGAATTCAGGAAGAGCATCCGGTTTAGCATCGATGGCAGTTTTCAAGCGCTATCAGGGTCCGGCGCTCAGGGTCCATCACCGATATTGTCAAGTATTCAGATCACGTACATGTGGGATAATCTTGTGGCCTGACCTTAACTCGAGTTTGACGTCGGCACCACCATGATTCTTCCAAAATTTGGAAAATGGCTTGGAAGTATCATAGAAGGTATCAATATCATCCATAGCAAGATATATGGCCAACGTTGGGTCCGCAATTGGGGGAAACTGGCAGCAGGTTCAGTCAGCGTGGTCTCAATAAGGTGATCATTTGATGACCTACCCGATTACTCCTCTTCATCAAGTTCAATGTATGTATGAGAACTGATTTGCTCGCGTCCGCAACACGACCGTTTTCCGCAAACGCTACCCAATTCATGAAGTACCCGGTGAGAGCAGCAGTATGGGTTTTCACGAGCAGTGGTCCCCAGGCATCTATCACACCTCGTATACCAATGTAGTTTGGGTCCATGATGTTCGACACATCAATGCGGTCGAATCGGATGGTAGATGGAATACCAAAATTGGCAAACTTGCCCTGCACGATGCCCTGTGCCAGTGCGCAGGCTTCAGAGTTGAAGATGTAGAACGAGATGCGGTGTCGACGTAAGTGTCGAGCAAACGCTCGCAGTTGATCTGACAAGTAAAAGTAAAGACAACCATAGACATCCTCGGGTTGGGCGCCGTGCGCCTTTCCTGCAGAGAAGACCTTATCCACGCTAAGGGTGATGTGTCATTGCCCATATTTGATTTCCATTCGAACGGCTACTTACTCCCAGGATTCGAGAGGGTCTGCGAAATCAGTTTGTAGCCACATGCCGTCGGCGAAAAGAGAAGGGTTGGGTACGTTGCAATGAGCATTGAGAGCTCCAAAAGGGAGTATGATGCCGAATCGCCGATACTCCAAGAATGCAAGGCGATGCGATGGCCGCAATCCCATATACATTCGGTCTCGAAAATCGACACGAGAGGGTGCTTTCCTCACGCGCTTATACTCCATCTGTGCTTGATCGAGAGACATCACAGGCCCAACATTTTCCATCAAAAGCCCTCGGACGCGTGAAGAGACTAGACAAGTCATGGATGAATGAGGACCTAAGGGAGCAACAATTGGGCTAGCAGAATCGCCTTCCTTTAAAAGAGTTGACACCACGGAGAGAATACGGAGGCGGTATTCCATAGGTAAGAAGACAGAGTACCAGAAGTGGAGGGCTATGTCTGC
Organism: Boletus rubescentipes; assembly: GCA_038092775.1. Classification (NCBI taxonomy): domain Eukaryota; kingdom Fungi; phylum Basidiomycota; class Agaricomycetes; order Boletales; family Boletaceae; genus Boletus; species Boletus rubescentipes. Next base: position 34,347 of record JBBPRA010000115.1, on the reverse strand, counting down.
GGCGATAGCTTCGTCTGGTATTGTTCCCAAGATCAAGAGTAAAGCGATGTTGCGGGATACAATGTAGGGATTAAGATCATTGAGGATGATATTCAGTTGCCCAGAATAATCTGATCCAAGGGCATTAACTGTTGCGATAACGTTTCGAATATCACCCGAGGCTGGAAGGCATTTGGGTGAAGAGGAACACCTATATATGCAGGACGCCCACCAGCGAAAGCAAGTGACAAGTTTGTTTTCAGATCCTTCTCGTTATTCGGTAGGTTGACAATATCCATGGCGGGAACATTGCCCCAACTGTCATGAGATGTTAGTATTCTGTGATTTAGTAGAAGTGAAGACAACACAGACAGTGATGAGCCAAGTGATAGCCTATCTTGGAATCGGTTTTCAAATTCTTCAGCCGTCGACATATCGGATTTGTCGAGAAAATTAGGGTCACGACGTTCGACGATCCAACCTGGTCGCCAGTTACTCGATCTGATAGCATTCTTGCAATCTGCTCAGAGCTAAGGATGGTCTGGCGTCATGGGTGGACCGATACTTACCTAACTTATGAGCGGCCCAATGAGCCTTTTGACATTCCTAGGGGTGCGGTGAGCTTCTAACAGTGCTCCGACAATAATGCTATACCTTGGAGCAGTAAGACACGATTTTGCAGGCACTGCAGGCTAGCTTGCCTGGATTCTCGCAAACTGCATATTTCTCTACGTTGACGTTGGCACACGGTAGTACTTCCACCGGTCCAAACTTGGGGTTTTTATTCACTACACTGTTTATCATACCCTGCAGGTCTCCTGTAAGCATTGAATACAGTCCTCCGAGGGAGGATGGACCAGAATCTGCAGGGGGGAGAACGCGGATATCAGAAGACATCAGTTGACGCTCGGGGAGGAGATGGGGGGTCAGAAAATAAGGTTGAACGACAAAAATCAACTGAATACCCCATATTTCATACCTATGCCTCGCCTCTAACATGCGGCAAAGAATCGTCGCCACCGTTAGCCATCCAAGGATGCAGGAGGATCAACATGGTCCACTTTTGGCTATCCCTCGGCGCTACAGTGCTTTCGGCGTAAAGAAGCGTCACAACACTACTGATGCGGTAACCCGTTTGGTTCCTGAAAAAAAGGTCAGTTGAAAACTAGCTGTGGAACGGCGCAGTCACGGTGGGCTGCAGAGGCGAAAGACGTAAGTCCGGAACCCGTCAGGACTGAACAAGGCTGGTGCAGACAACGCGTTTTATCAAGTAGTAGATTCGGTGCGATGACCAGTAGCGTTGTATGTATGGTGCAAAAACTGGTCGTGATGATTCAACAAAGTCGAGGTTCAAGTTGCCTTGAACTATGTTCGGACTCGGAATTCCTTTTTTGGCAGATCAGTAAGGTCGGGTGATCTTGTCAGCCAGTGACTCCACCGATCACACGTACACTACGCCTCGATTGTATACCCCATCAAACAATCCGGGAATGGCTACGGCTGTTGCTATCGGAAGCGAAACCCTTGGACTCGCAGTCCCACCGTTCACACAGCATGCTATCTCAGTCTCTCTTCCAACTTGGAGAGACAATGTCGACTACGAAGAGGGAGAGAAACGTATCATGGATTCGATGGTCTCGGGATATCCACGATTTTTCATACATCTAAGTATTCAAAAGGTGCGTTTCAACGCCATAGGTCGCATTCATTGGACTGATTCCGTCCAGCTTGCAAATATCTGTGAACAAAAATTCGGGGTGAACGGGGAGAAGTGTCTGCTATGTCCCTCCAAAAAGATTGCAGACCAGTGTCGAACGTTCATACTTAACCGAGCCGCACTTGCGGGAACGCCGGCACATGTCAGGCTTGTCCAGTACTTCATTTATCCTGAAGACTCTTCTGCCCAGACACGCCGATGTGCGGAGTTGCACATAGCGTTATTTCCTGGAGACCTGTTCCCTGTCGCAAAGCAATTCTGGCAGCACACTGGCCTGGGCATCTCCTCTCGATTCGCTGAACATTGTCTTTCCCTTTTACCCGACCAAGACGAGCAAAACCCACAGTCACCACCGGGCTCGTCGACTCTACCTCGTTCACCTTTCAGGACTTCCAATAAATACTACTTGGTTAAACATCCGGCAGCCGGGATTCCATCCGGAGGGTCCAGTCACTCATCGGGCACCGTCGTGTCTTCGGATATATTGAGCAAGGATCAGAGCACATACCTCGAAGAACGATATGGGCGTAACTTACCCCTCAGTGCGGCGGCATTCGCAAAGCGTGCCCTTCGAAGACGTATAGCGGGTGTTCTTGTAAGGGACAACGTGCAAGACGGGCCGCAGGGGCCTCGCGCTGGCACGCAGGACGTCGAGATTGGACCAAGTAGCAGAGGTGTCCAGGATGTTAGCGAAGACGATGTGTTTCTTTTCCCCACGGGGATGGCCGCCATTTGGAATGCTCACCAACTCTGCCTCCGAGCGCGGCCTCCAGCTAAAAGTGTTTGTTTCGGGTAAGCTTACCTCTGTTAAGAGGTTGGGTACTAAAGTTTTCTGATCCATAGATTCCCGTACATTGACACCCTCAAAATTTTAGAGAAATGGGGACCAGGAGCACATTTCTTTGGCCATGGACTTGACTCGGAGATTGATACCCTCGAAAGTCTTCTTGCGGAGGAATCCAGCACGGATCCAACGAAGCCCCCAATTCTTGCCCTCTTCACCGAGTTCCCATCAAACCCACTTTTGCGTTCAGCAGATATCCCACGCCTCAGAGCACTGGCGGATAGATACGACTTTTTGTTGGTCGTCGATGACACCATCGGGAACTTTGTCAACGTCGAGGTCCTGCCGTATGTAGACATTGTCGCCACGAGCTTGTCCAAGATCTTCAGTGGTCACTCGAATGTTATGGGTGGGAGGTATGTAGAATCTCGGTGTTCCAACGTGACTTAGATCTCATGTCAACGTGCAGCATCGTCCTTAATCCGAAAGGACGGCATTATGCAGCCTTGAAAAGCCATATGGCTACCTACGAAGACACATACTTCGACGAAGATGCTCTGTTCATGGAACGCAATTCCCGTGACTTTGCTCAGCGCATTCGAACCGTCGACGACAACACTCAAGCCGTCTGTGCATTCCTTCGCTCTCGCTCCACCGCAGAAGGCGCGCCGTCCGCCGTCATCAAAGACGTCTTTTACCCCAAGTACATGACTCCCGCCAACTACCTACGATGTAAACTTCCTGAAGGCGGTTATGGTGGACTGTTCTCCCTCACATTCACATCATTGGCCGCATCGAAGGCCTTCTTCGATACACTACCCTGTCAGAAAGGTCCAAGTCTCGGCACAAACTTTACTCTGGCATGCCCATATACGATCCTTGCTCACTACACTGAACTCGAATGGGCGGCACAGTATGGGATTGAGGAGGGAATAGTGCGGATCAGCGTGGGTATGGAAGAGAAGGACACACTCCTACGTTCCTTTGATATAGCCTTGAAAGCCGCGGAAGCTGCCGAGTAGAGTTCCGCCTCTCTAGGACACATGGCCGCACAGAAGGATGTTCCTTCTTCCACTGGTGACGGTGTTTGTACTAATGTTGGAAGAAATATACTAATTTTACCGTATTACCAACAGCAATTGATCGAGCAATCAGGATTCAACTCCTCTGGTCGTTATGTGGTCTGTTTATTACGCGCTGACGCGAGTCCATGTCATATAGAACTTTTCAGCAATGGAGCCCTTTCTGAGACCATGTACATTCCCGCGCGATGCACTGCTGATGAGAATCAAAGTTCATCCTTCGGCGTGATTACGGGCCACCGCCCCGCACACGGTGTTCCGATAGTATCACCTGACATTTTCAGGGCGCTTCCTAAAACCAAATTCGCGCCTTTACGTTCAGACCGCATCATATATCAAATCGACCACATGGAGAATGGCTTTGCAATCGCGGAGCTAGCTTTGTTATCCATTTTGAATTTCTAATGCTCGGTGTTCATTCGTTTGGCGCCACTTCATACCTTGCTGGCGGTTGACTTGGAACTGCTGATGGTCAAAAGCGCCTCATATTCATCCTCTCAAATTTCCGCCTGCCCTGGATGCTAGATAGTGGACAAGGGAACGATCAAGATGGCGATGGCTGTGTGAAGTGGTCTAGATACCGACATCCGAACCCTCGGTGCAGAATGCATCTGCTGGTTACCCATCTCAGGTGCTGTCTCGCTGTCTCAATGGCACGTTGATTGTGACAAAAAAAATCACCACACGGGGTGCCGCGGGATTCCCCCGACGCTGTGGAGGTCATGTCGCCCCAACTCGTCAAACGGTTTTGGACCAAGACTCAGACAGGAGTTGTCCCTTCTTTGACCAGAAGTATCCTACGAGAGCGACGGTACACCAAGGTGATCTCACTGATCATTCAATTTTCGGCGCGTGGACACGACATCGTCGTCAGATGTGCCCCGCCACAGATACATCGCGATCAGTGTTATCTCGCAGGGAATGTAGCGTATGCGAGAAAAGTTGTGAATTTGCAAACCGATCGGGCATGCGAGCGGCCAGGTACTTCCGGTATTGATTGTCGGCGAGAAAGTGGCTATTCACTTCAGCACTCGGGATTACAAGCTTGCACATGCGCAACCAACCAGAAGAGGAACTTTATTTTTTCAAGCAGTACACCAATATACGAAGAGCATTAAACCCGGCAAGAAACAGCATAAACGAGTTCTTCCACCACTTTCCACCTTTCCTCACTCCCATTTTCGCCTCAAACCTCAGAGGAAGAAGGGCAGAATGTGATAGTATATACGGCGTTGAGGTCGGAAGCGCAAGTCCAGAGTGCCGTGCCGCTCGATTCGTCGTAGGCGTAACAGTACGAGTTGGGGCAGTTGTCCTCTGTCGTGGAGCCGTGTCAGAACAAAGCATATCCTGATATCGACAACGAACATGTGACGCACTGAAGTAGCTATAGTACTCAACGCCCGAGGAAGGACAGGTTGCGGCGGTGTCGTATTGGCCGGTACAGCAGTTGGCCGAGTTGGCTGGAGAAGTGCAAATTAGGGGAGCCTCTCTGCATACATACGTGATTACCCACTTGGGTCGCCGTCCAGGTTAGCCTCGCAAGCACTCTTGCATCCAACAGGAAAGCCGGTCGAGTCATAGGGACCAATGAGGGGTGCAGGACCTAAGTACTGGAGTCAACCATTTTAGATCAAGGGGAGAAATTGGTACGAACAATCCGGGCCGAGGTCAACCGGGCAGTCGGCAATGCCGCAACTAACAGTGTTCGTGATCGCGAGGGGTAGGTTGTATCCGTCGACGAGGGAAACTGAGACCGACAGTCAGGATAGAGCTGGCACAATGTCTGACAGTACGAACCATCGTAGTAGTCGAGACCACCAGCACCAAGTGTGAACTCCGCCAATGAGGCAGGAGGGACACCCTGCATTCATACATGAACCACAAATTCAGGGGAGGGAATAACAAGCCATACCGTGCCGTCGGTGGGATCACACACCAAACCACCATTGCAACCTCCATCAAGGCAGGAGTTTGGGCCAGGGTCGGTGGTGAAGTCGCAGTCACGGCGACCCTGGAGATGATGCGTAAGCTTGACGGCATCACCGCATCCACCGACGTACCCAGATTCTACCAGCGGTCCAATCACTCGGAACCTGAAAAAAAAAATCGGTTTGATTAAGTATCACGTGAAGGAGAGGTAGAAAAGGATGGGTCGTACTTGGAATGTCACGGAGGTGTATGCTGCAGCTTCCCATCTTCAATGATGGTGAGCATTCGAGTAACATTGAGAAAAGGGACACATACCCAGTAGTGTAGTCGGGAAGAGTGCCAGTACCCGTGAACATCGCCGGCCTAGGGGTTTGTCGGTAGTAATTCAATCGCTCATAGGTTATGCTTACCAGACGGTGAAAGGGCAACCATTGTAAACAATTAGAGTACGTTGCGCCAAAACTCCTGATACAAGGGCGAGGGATGAGACGAGAGTCAATTTCAGCATGTTGGTAAAGGTAGTAAGAAGGGGTTGAAGAACCAGATCCTCTTGTTGCAGGCCCCAGACATCCTAGTTGCTTTTATACCTTGCAAGATGCCTGGGAACAAATGTAAGATGGGACAGTGATGGCAGGGAACATTTTCCATTGCTGCACTTGGTCGCTTTGATGGAAGTTTTGGTTTGTTCACTACATCCCGCCCGAAGGGCGTTACGTAACACGCGATCAGTCAGGGGACCACTTTCAGCATGTGGACGTCCTTATGACAGAGACTATTTTGGTTGCCTGGATGTAGCTAAGTCACCGAAGTGTATGCAAGTTTTGGACCCTCACCAGCATATGCATAATGTAAACAGTATCACAACGCAAGAAGCAGCACAATAGACGATGCTGGCGTATAAACCCTTGCCTCTTGAGTGCGTGTGTTTAACAGCCTATGGAACGTGTCGCCCTGAATCTGTTCCATGCCCCCTTTGACCGCCAGTACGAACTTCGACTCTTAGATGCTGCATAGATCCGTCGGAACGTTGTATCTTCCAACTTCGTACCTTACTGGCTACCAGTGCGATACCCGGTACAGCATGTTGTCGACAAACATGGTGTAACTCCAATTTTTATATCTGCGAGATCACGCGCGCGGGGACTCTTGCCTACATGATACTATACCCAGCTAGTCAAAAGCTAGCAGTACAACCTGATGGGGTAACAGAGGCTTTCGCATAGGGCCGGAAAATTTCACGCGGCCTGCCAGGTCCGGAGCCAGTCAGGAGACATCAAGACGTCCACATGTTCCATGCCGGACTCGTCGCATTGACAAGTAAAGCCTCGGTGGCAGACCTAGACGAAGCCTATCGAAGAATGCGCCGCATAGCTGTGATACTCGCGATTGGCCATCAGTGCTCCAGAAATCGAAAATTCGCCGCACCGTTTTGTCCAGTCCTGTGCCATGACTAAGCTTGGCGACTTCAAGTTGGTCACGGACCTACTGTATGCGTGACAATCCTAGTCTCAAACGGACCCTCGTTTCTTTCTCGTGAACCCAGGTCGCGACGCAATATTTAGGATCATCGATGACGCAAAGAAAAGGGGCTCGCATCGCTGACACAGCGCAGGTGAGTCATTGCTAAGTTGTGTCCAACCACCAACTCGTACTAGCATGTCCGTCTGTCAAACTTGGCTGGTTACTGGGTGAGTATCTGTGATGTTTCAGCGGACGTCTACCAACGAGTTGTGCGGTGCAGTGCGTCCCGTGGAATCGGGCTCAGCATCGTCCAAAAACTGCTTCGCTCTCCAGACAATATCGTCTTTGCTGCTTGTCGGAATCCCTCTTCTGCCGTCGCGCTCAATGCTCTAGGAAATGCCCCCAAGTGCTCCGAGTCGGAGAAGCTCCATGTCGTGCAAATGGATATAACTGATCAGGCTTCCATATCTCGCGCGAAGAGTGAGGTCGAGAGCATCCTTGGAAATGCAAGCCTTGATTATCTCATCAACAACGTCGGCATAGTGAGTACTTGTCAATTGGTCCACTCAATCAACCGACACCATATGAAGGCTTTCAAAAATGATACTCCATCGACTCTAGATCCAAAGGACTTAACCGTGACTATAGCGGCAAACGTTGCGGGGCCTACGCTCGTCACGAGGACATTCATGCCTCTCGTTGAACGAGGCAATCGTAAAGTCATTACCAACATATCGTCCTCAGCCACTATTGGCATCGATTACGGCGGGCAGCGCTCGTCTTACAGCATCTCGAAGGCAGCACCGAACACGCTGGTACGCGAGAGTGAATCACTGCCTCTCACTAGTATTTCTTAGTCTCGGAAAAATACTAAGTGACACCAGTGACACGCATCAAGTGACCACCGGCACTTACCGGCGCATTGACTTCAAAACGACTTAGAAATCAGGAATACTCACCCGGACCGTAATCAGGTACGAATAGGCTGCCCAGAGACGAAGTCTACTGGCGGAAAGGCCAGTCAAACTCGGGAAGATGGACCCGGTCACAGCCGCATCGGGCCAGAAGCGAGTCGGACATGGAGCGAAGTAATGCGGCCGCCGAGCCGCACGACGGCATGTACCAAACCGCAAGATGGATATAAATGGATTCGTGCGTCGCCGCCTTGTTTTGGAGTTACAGCCCTTCCGGGAGATTTTAATTCGATGCTACAGAAAAGCTTTCCTTGGAGCATCCTGATTACTTGACGACTCGGCAGAACCAGCTTGGGTACAATCTCAAGTTCCGTACTCAGCTGAGCGTGCCGTTCTTCACAGACGATAGCCCAGACGATCTTCTTCCTCGGCTCGATGAACGTCTACAATGGGAACCTCGGATCCAAATTTGTTGACTCGTATCATGATGGTCATGCTGCTCAAATTGCCACTGCAAAGTCAGGATCGCACGGGTACCTATGACTCGGATCGGGTGCATTGTCCCATCGCCGAATCCGGAGGTGCTCAAGCACCTCTAGGCATTCAAATACCGCCCCCTTGGCTTGTCGCCTGCGCTCGATTCTACTTCGAACCCCCTGCTACGCAAAGACTCCTGCGAGTAAAGCGAACAGGGCTGTCATGTCCTCGGCTGCGCGGGAACGATACGCAGCGAACAAGGGTGTCCTCGCAAAGAGGACTGGAAAGAGAAAAAGAAAAGACCCGTGCATGGCAGTCCGAAACTAGTCTGAATCAAGTTTCCCAGTCAACGAGGGCCGAGAGCCACGAAGTGGACTAAAGAATGGACTTTCTTTGCCGAAGCGACAAATTGGCTTAAATCCTCGTACGGTATACGACCGCCTTTTTGTTTATGGTCGTATTACTAACTTTGCCAGTAAAAACGACAACGTGGCTGTAGACTGATGACTATCTTCCTTGACGAGACATTAGACGATAGAGCAGGATGCCAATATAACGTGTCTCACCAGGAGATAGGGTGAGGCAAGTGATATTCATGCCCAATCAACTTGCCTTTATTTTTGTGCCAACCAATCTGTAGAGGTCTGCCGTTGTTTAGGAGTGACACACGACCACGAGGGGCATCCGAAGGACACAGTCGCCGCGATAGAGAGCACCAATTCGCGTACACTGGAAAGGACAGCCCACTGAGTCACTGTCGCGACACTTTCCAAAGTCGACCATTACGACAACTGCACTTCTGGTACGTCGCTCGGTCCATGAAGACTGGTCCCGGCTAGAGACAATCGAGGACGACTGTGATGACCTTTCCGCTCAGAAGAAAGGATGCGCGCAGGACGCATCTTGTGCATGCTGAGCCTCGTAGCTTTCAAGCTGTCATGCAAGTCAAGGGTCAAGTGAAGGGAAGATAGGGGCAAAGTGTATTTTAACAAAGCGACGGAAATTGCCGAGAACATGGGGCCAATTCTATCGATCAATAATAGTCTTCCTCCTCGGGGGAAAATTCAACGATACAACTGCGCTGCTTATTTTCAGAGAGTCTAAGACAGTTCCAAAAGATTTTGAGCATTGAAGACGTAGAGTCTTCGAGAACTGCTCACGTAAAGGTGGGGTGGCCAATGCAGCCATTGACTTGCAGCCACAACCGTCGATACTCCAGGCTAAAGTCTGCGATGTTTGTTGTTTGTTGTGCTGTGTGCCAAGTCACGACCCACGTAAACGTCGGGACCACACCAGGTATGGATGGTAGGTGCTTCATTAAAAATTTTGCAACCAAGTCTGGATCTTTGAGCGGGGAGTTGTGAAACTGGATCGGAGAGGTAATAGAAGGATTGCAAACATCCGCGTACGTCCCCACTACCGGAACGTCGCTAGCGTCCAACGTCAAGGCGACTCGGCGTAGCCTTGGGCAAGACCCAATAAGAGACAATAGCCCTTTCAAGGTTATCGACGCCAGAGGACGCTCTACGCATGCCCACGTCATATGCAAGTTTTCGAGCAAGGACCAATTTCGAACCAGGCCTGCAAATTCCTCGTCATTGAGTGAGGTTGAATGATTCAGATTGATAACCAGTCTACGAAGATTCGCGAGAGACACAAGGGGACGGAACGTCTCATACGAGAGAGGTGAACGGTGCGTGTCGTCGATAAGCTAGCCCCGGAAACGATATGATGAACATGACTGATGTTGATGGATCGAAGCGAATTTGTGCGCTGAGGAGAAGCTAACGCTGCTAAGAGGGAGGATAACACCGTTGCGACCATTAGGGTGTAAAGCGTGACCTTAAAACTGTTGAACACTTGGTCACGAGGTCGTAGGAGGCATGTGGCGAAATCAAGGGAATTCCATAGTATCAAAGCCAGATCTGTAACACTGCGAAATGGCGTGTCTTCAGGTCCAAAGCAAGCTTCGTCTGGTCGTGACGTCTGGGGAGCCACGGTTAAAGAAACCGTCTCAAGGGCGGAACATATGCCAAGGTGTTTCAAGACGACGTTGTCTATCGATGGGGAAAGCTCGACATGTTGCTAATTTGCATTGCCACAGATAGCTTGGGAAAGAGCCTCAGGCTGTGAGACGGTTTCGTGATCTTGGATCCCAGAACTGAAGTTGAATTTAATCGACTTCAGATTCGGACAGAGGGAAGGGTAATTCTCTAGAAATAACCGATACTTTGGGTCGTCTGAATCGTTCAATTGTACCTCCAGGGTAACAATTTCGGGAGTAAATAATGGCCAGAGGAATGCGATGGACTCGAAGGGGAAATCTGAGGCGGGGACGAAGTCGGGTAGGCACTCCCATCTGAACACCCTCAGATTCGGCAGGAGGAGGCCCGTACGTTCCAAGAAGTGTAGGGATAGATATTCATTCCCCAAGGTAAGTTCTTGGATGCGAGGGGTGTATCGATTAATGACGAGCCATTCGAGAGCGGATGGAGGGGTCTGTTGACATCATGAATGTTATCCACGTGGTCAAACTGATCAGTTACTACCTTGACACTGGCTTCATCTGCAACGTCGGCGAAACATCGAACGAGAGGCAAAAGTGAGTTCAAACGCCGCCAAAGACAGTTGAGGGAAGGCTCCGAGAACGCGCGACATGTTCGAGCCAACACAGCAAGGGTTCGTCGTTCCTCTTTGCTAGGACGTTGTGGGAGTGATGTGATAAGACATTCAAGGACGCAGTGAAATAGATCTGGGACTAGCAATGGATTCTTTGGGTTAACTGAATTGTTGGACATTGTCAAGGTTTGAGGTTTACCCGTGATCTTGGGAGGTGACTCAAACATGAACGTGCGAGACTTTGCGCTTAAGGTTTCCAAGGCGTACAGCAGGTGCCCTGAGTGCTGTTGTGATACCTGGACCCATAGCGAGACGACAATCATACATCTGGAGGGGCAGGCAGAGTTTTCATTCGGCGCCAGCACACAAGATTTGGATCTAGGAGTACTACAACTCGTCGTGCGAAGGAGACATTTCGTCCACCGGCGCATCACCCGAGTTCGTCTGACTCGCTCGAGGTTGCCCACTGCTTCCAGCCAGGACGTTCGAATCGGCCGTCGCCACGCTCGCGTGAATCTTGCCTTCGGCAGCAAGTCGACGCACGAATCGAGCGATCTCTTCGTCGTACTCCTCCCATTCGGGAATCTGACGCGCCCGCGACAGTTTTGGTTCCTTCTGCACTCGAATATATCCATGAATGGAGTGTTAATGCGAAACCTGCTGGGGCTACGCACCGTGAGGGGGTTTTGACATAGGTCGATCGTCTTTGCACGATGAAGTCTGTCTTTGCTGCCTATGGTCGAGTAGCCTTTCAGTATCGCATTGAACATATGCGCCACGAAGCCAACGTACACCAGGTCTCACACTGAGCGACCACCGTCAGCATCTTATTTTCGTTGAGGGCCAAAATCTGCTTACCCATAACCAATCTTCATGCAGGGAATACTGCATTCCCATATTAGTGGTTATCCTATTCACAACGAGCCTGACTTACGATCGGAACTTGGGCTTGCAAATTATTGGGAAGGTCTGGATTCAAGTTAAATGGCCAGCTTCTCTAACGCTATGATGGACAGCAAACCTTGGTCCAAGTTTGCTAGCGAATTGGGATCTTGGGATAGCATCTGATATGTTCCTCGAAGAAGATCCTACAACGATGGTAAGCGTATGGGCCTCCACCTTCTAGTCATGTGCTCACCCCAGCAGCTATCTGTATTCAAGGATTAGGAAATTGCAAGTTCGGATAAACGGGCGACTCACCTGACGGAAGCGGACTAGATCTACGACATACAGGGCACTCGGAGCGAGGTGAGAACAACGAAAAGAGATCACAATAAAGCATACCTGATATGATATGGTCTCCCATCCAAGAAATCACGCCAATAGCCTGTTTTCCAGAAGCGGAACCCCTCCATATCATAATTGTCATCTCCCATCGGCGTGTAGCCGTACGGCGCTCCGTGGAGATCCAGATCGACCAGTTCTTGCAGGTCTGCTCGCACGATCTGATCAGCATCGACAAAAATCACCTTTTTGAGGTCCATCGGGAAAAGGACATCGAGGAACAGGATTTTGTAAGCCCATATGACACGCTGCTTCTCTTTCTGTGCTCTGAGCCACGACGGCCATTTGTAAGTGACCAACTCGTATTGGAAACCGTACTCTTCCGCCATGTGTGGTATGAATTCCTGGCCGGGATGTCAACGGAACAAGGCGCAAATGCCCGTCGAAACACTCACAAGGAAGGATGGGGAAAGGAAGTTCTCGATGAACCAAAACTTGACGCTGCTGTTGGTATTACGCAGCACGCTCAAAATCATGATCGAAGCAAAACGCTACAGCAAAACCACTGAGAACTCGGTCACTAGAGCCTAAAAGTGGTACTACCTCATACAACAAGCCAGACGCCACGGTGAATATATTAATGTCAGCTTGACCATCACCTTGTTTCTGGACAGCCTTTGTCTTTTTGTCGTCCGTTTTCGGCATCCAGAGCGAGGACATCCTAGTACGGAAAGTCAGCAAAAGGATCAATCGCAACATCGCGATGCATACTTGGACACCCAGTTTTCCACGATATTCCCTGACCCTTCACCGGGTGCAGCTTGCAACCCATCGAGGACGTCCAGCCTCTCCGTGCCAGGTTTCCGAGCCAGTCGAGGGTACAACGTGAGTCCGTCAAAGTTCATCACCGTCAACTCATCGCCAACTTCAGTGACCGACGGACTATTCCATCCTTCGCTCCCGACGCTCTCCAGCTCATAAATCTCTCTCCCGCGACCCTCCCTGATCTCGAGTCGGAATGTTCCTGGGCGCGCCTTGAATTGCAAGTACCCCAAGTTGGCAACAACCTGCGTGTCGTCGATGATCGACCCATCCGTACCGACGAGTTGGAGCTGGACGCCTCTAGGTGAGTTAACGGTCTTTAACTCGCGCGCGTGTCCTTCCACGACGAGGTAGTCTAGTGCGAAGAGTGCTTGGACGCCTTGAGACTGGTTTTCAGGTGCTAGTTTGCCAAGTTGAATGTTGTCGAGATCGTAGAGAGCTTCACGTGGGCGGACTAGCCAAGATGGTGGGACATCCATGCCCAAGGTGTAAATTGGTTCCAATGGAAGCCCACTGAACGTGACTTGTGCAGGAATTTCTTGTCTGCAGAATGGTCAAGCTCAGAGGCTAAGTTCGAAAAAAGACCTTACCCGTTGGCGTCGTAATTAAGGCGTGGGACGACATTGTAACGATAAAATCTTTTGAGAGGTATCTGAATTTCAAGGGACGTTCAGCAACAACTTAGCTACTGAATGTATCTTCGTACCTCGGTGTGTTGGGTAGGATTCAAGTAGAGTTCAATATAAATATCAGGGAAGAGTTCAGCAGACCGCTAGAGAACGATCAGCACTTGCCATGCGAAGTACCGCAATTCGGGAACCTACTGCCAATATCGTCGACCACCGTTGAGCTGTTTCGCTCAAGGGGTCCACCAATACCGCGAGGTGAGTCTGAGCAGAAGACGGGTCGCCAACGGCAAATTTACTGCAGACATTACATGAACAATGAGTTACAAAAGGATGGATCAGAGAAATTCACGTGTATTTGCTTGAAAGCAATCGATAATTCCGTGTGCGGGGTTTGGGTGCGGAATCCAAGAGGCCCACTTCGGAAGGGTCAGGTTGCTGATCGGCATAAATGATGGAAGACGCCATCGAAATCAAGTCCGCGCGCTTGAATCTAAACGCGTGTTATGCCCATGTCCATCAATTCTGTCCCCAAACCGATGGAATGGAATGACTTACACCTCGGCAGCGTCTCCATCGAGAATTTCATTGATCGCGTCGGCTACTCGACCAACACGCTGCTTGATTTCAAAGCCTTCCAGCATCTCGAAATCCTCGGCAACAAACTCAGAACTTGCGTCAAAGGGGCCGACAAGCTGTTTTATGAACTCGTGGATGAGATCCGACCCATACAGTGACTAAGGGATAACGTACGCGGCCGTTGACCAGGACAGCTCTCTGTCCTGGCTGAAGTCCAAGCTGTCGAGCGACTAGACGACTTGTTTGCAGTAGGCGAGCGATGTCCACTGGAGTAGCTCCCTCTCCGGCCAAGGCGAAAGGTTGTTGTGCTCCGGGGACGTGTTGTCCGTTTGATCCATTATCTAATGCCTCCAAAATGCCAGAAGGGGAGACATCGCTGAAGCTGCCTGCATGGAAAAGAGTGCAGATTAACTTGGAAACAACCCCGGCAGTCTTCGCGTCAGAGTTTTGGATAAAAGTTACCCGAGTTCTGGCCGAGCGCGTCTATACCAGTTACGTGACGATCAGGCTCAGTGTCAAAATAAACCACAAATACCATGAATTTCAGAGATTCCCTTGCAAGTTCGAGGCCTTCATGCGAATCAAAGTCGGCAATGACATATACTGTTACCGCGAGATCGTCACTCTCGCCTACTTTCCGTGAGAGAGGAAGCGAAATAAAAGAAATGTCACGCACTTGGGACGATAAAGGAGCCATCCGTTGTCTGAAATCCTGCTTTAGAGAACGCCTCGGGTAAGTTGAATATCTGCAAGCTGCCCCCATTGAGCGTGGGTCCGCGACCAGAAGGGCTATTGACAAAGATATAAGGGTTCCGACGGGGGAGCGTTGAAGGGAGGTCGTAGAAAAACGTAGGTATCAAGGGAGTATCATCATCTGTAATCTCGCCAGTGTACACCTTTGGAAGCGTCAGCGGTAACACATCAATCCGTATACGCCACACATACCATCTCCTGAAGAATCTGCAACTGCGCCGTAATTTCGCTAGCCATTTGTTGGATTATGTTCTGCAAATCCAAGCTCCGTTGAGACCCTCCACAACAGTCATCAGTGTGTCACTTACATCACTGATGGTGAAATATCTTCCATTGACGAAAGCGTGGCCCTTTCCGGTAGCAACATGCACCCCTACGCCTAGTCTTCGGCCGTATTTTTGCGATCGAGCGATAATGTCTTCTCCGGTCACCTCATCTATGAGCGGGATGTTTCCTCTGGCAACCGCAGCAAAGTTATCTTCAGCGCCAACTAAACGGAACGTTTCCTGGGCTAATTGCCATGATAGACCTGAGAGTCTGTGCTCTGCATGAGCACGTGAAATCTACGACGGGTTCATTAGACTTTCGGTGGGGAAGGGTTGGGATTTATATACCCCTTGGACAAATGCAATCATCCGATCGCGTCCATACTTTTGGTTGATATAGTATACGAGTCGAGCCATCTTGAGACCTGGTGGAGAGTGAACACTAAAGCATATATCATACGCTTATGAACTCACTGTCACCCTCGCCTTCAGGGACAAAGCCCCATCTGACTGGAAATCCTCGAGTCACAAAGTGTTCAGACAGGCTGCTAAGAAGCGAAAAAGACCGTATCTGCGACAGATCAAGGACGAATATCACGTTGACTAGGTTCTGCCGAATCCTAAGCATGGGCGAGAAAAGTGACATGGCGTGGACGCGTAGAAGCTATGAAGTCCAAGTCAGTGCTTGCTTAACTGGGAAAAAGTAATACGGACAGCTTGCAAAGATGGGTTGGATTGGGCGTAGCGAGCGTCCGCAGCCAGATCATTCCAATACAAGATGACACCTCCGCCTTCTTGCCTGTCAGTGGCATCAACAAGCCCTTCGAGGTACTCGGCGTGTTTGGGGGCGAGTGAAAATATTTTCTTTTCGTCATCAACACCAGCCTCGCGCATTCGAGCTTGCGCAGCAAACGCCTTTGCAGAGCCATGCGTGGAAGCCATTTTAGGCGGTGAGGAAGCAGTTTGGTGGGATGTCGAGTGAACAGGATGCATAAGAAGCTCGATCGCTTGCTCTGTTGTCAACCCCAAATCGACAAGAGACTTTGCAAGGGTGCGTTCGCGTTGCAGAGTGCGCAGAAGCCTAGGTACGCAGTTTCAGTCACTATAGTCAACGAGGTGCAGCGAGATCCCCACCCAAATATGCCACCTACGCTGCCCTCGTTCTCGTTGAGAATCCGTCCGTTGACCCAAGCCATGTTCACGCCCTGGGCTGCCTTTACCCAGTTATCATAGACTTCATCTCTCACTTCGTCGGAAACTTGAACTTTGCGCGCAAGGGACGTTGCATAGAGGGGGAATGAGTTCGTGAGCGCCTGGAATAGGATTACGTCGGAGGGGGGTGGAGTATGATGGATATCCCAGCATTGATGGATGTGGAGTGGCTCTATACGGGGCTGGTCATTGAATGCCATGATAAATTGGATTGCTTTTGCACCAAGATCTGTAGAACGATGAAGCCATCCTCCGGGTCAAGTGGAATCATGGAACAAACCCGCGATCTCTTCGGACGTCAATGGCTCCCCTTTTATTGCCCTCGTTTCGGCCTCTTCGTCGATGTACGGTAAGGAATCGAAAATACAGGTGAGAAGTTCTTCGTTAGAAGTGTGTTGAGTCCCATTCTCAATGGTTTCGTTAGGCTCCTGGGTAGTCGCGTGCGCTTGGTGTTGGTTCCTATCATCGAGAGCTAAATAGTCCATCTTTTTGAGGTCGAGAGAGACACCGTATCCGGAGAGGTGACTTGATAGGTCACCTTGTCCATGTTGAGTAGTTCCTTGTGCCCAACGGAGCACATATTCTACCTTTGGCTCCAGGCTGATAAGTGCCTCATGAAGAGAACGGAACGATGGGGAAGTGGGGTTGGCAAAGTGGATAGCGGTATACCGTGGCTCCTCTACAGATGGGGACATCCAATAAACGTGGTCCACGGGAAGACGTTTTGGCTTTTCAACGACACCGTGGTCTTGTGAGTTGGCGAGCTGAATAAGCGTCTCGGCGTCGCAAACGACTTGGCCATACCAGTCAACCCAGGACGCGCATTCGGGGCTGTGAAGCCTGTCGCTGTGAGCCAAGCGTGCGATGTGACGGTCATAGTACTCTGCAGATGCGGCCAAGCGGGCCGTCAGAGCGTGCAATGCAAGGCGAACACGAGCAGAATTGAGGGCAGCCGAGTGCATGTGATTGGCTGCAGCGGTAAAGACGGCATCGTGGGCCAGTTGGGGTGTAGGGGGTCGCTCTGTGAGCGAGAACGCGGAGAGGAGAGGGAAAAGAATTAAAGGGTCCTCCATTGCGACCGATTCGCTAAAGGCCGAGTGAATGGGGGGTCGGTGAGCAAGGTCGGGGACTTACAATGCTTCGAGCAATGGATCGCAGGCAGAAAAAGAGGATTGAAGGGAAACCGTGACTGGCGGAGACACGCCATGTGCGCTGAGAGCACCCAAGACGATGCCTGCGAGGGCAAGCAGGGCGCGCGGTAGCCCCATAGTAAGTACTTGTTAAACTCGTCCGAGTCGTCGCGTCAGAGGACACGTCTAGTAGTCACGTGCATTGCAGCCAAATACCGGCAAATACCGCAATTCCGATATAAAACACCGACGTCTCTGCCCTTCTCTTCTTTAATCCACGACAGCTCGAAAGCTGCGAGGCTCAGCACGCACAAGACGTGTCCTCCACGCGTCTTTTCTTCTGAGCGGGAAGGTCTGAGCATCACAGTCATCCTTGATCGTCTCTAGCCGGGACCAGTCTTTACAGACTGAGCGACGTACCAGAAACGCAGTTGCCAATTGCGCGATGGTCAACTTTGAAACGCGTCGCGGTGACTGGGTGGGTGCTTTCTTTCCATTGTATTCAATTCAGTGCTCTCTATCGCGGCGATTGTGTCCCCGGACGCACATCGTGGCTTCAGCTTATGTTGTGCACGTTTGTGCACCTTAGTTGTAACGGGGTTTTCAGACGCATCGGTCTACCCGATCGAAGGAGGAGCAGCCAAACTCATCTGTCGCTGCTGAGCATTTACTCAATTGCTATGGGAGCTACCGTGCGCATACACATCGCACCTCCCTTGTGACCTACCGTCACCGTGACCCACTTGTCACCCTCTAGTGCATACACTTCATTACCTGTCCTTTGTATGGGCTACACCCCTGGCCTCGTTGCTGTGCAGCAATGGTGGTTTCATTCACCGAGATCACCATTGTACGCTGTATGAGGAGATGAGCTGAATTGTCGTCTTGGCAAGGAGCACCCATCCCTGAGTTCGCTTTGTGGCTCGCATCATTTATTGCTGCGAAACTCGATTCAGACTACTCTCGGACTATCGTGGTTTATTTTTCTTTCTCTCCTCTTTGTGAGGAACCTCTCTGCATTCTCTACTTTTGTAGATTCGGGCATGACATAGTGTTTCTGATGTCATGCCCAGGCCTACAACTGTATGAGTTGCCTTATCTGAAAGGTTAGCAACATCGAATGTCTTGACCTGCATGTAGATGGTACGCTATTTTTTTTTTGGACAAGCGATTATATTATGCAGCGACTGACTAGTCTAGTCCTACATAAAGCGCTAATGCAGGAATCTACGATACAGATGGTACACTATTGCTGATGTAACATTTCTCATTTTGTCAATCTTATATTCTGCTGTTGCAATGTGATACTTGTCCAGCTCCCATTCTAGTCGAGTTGGCATGTTGAATGAATCCCGTTCAACTGTAAGAACAGGTGTGGCTCACCATGAAAAGACGGCAAGGATCAAATTGCTTGACTTGGACGCTTCTGATATGATTTGTCTTTGACCTATCTTTAATTAAGCCTATCGGGTGAGTACACCAGTATGTTGATACCAACTTTCCAAGCTGGGCTGCTACTTTCCATCAATGGCGTCTCTAAATCGGAACTTTGCATGTTCAGAATCTCCAGTACTATCAGGATCACAGCAAACACAGCCCTGATGTTATACTTCTCTTGTCTGATGGTAATTCCAGAATCTGGACGACTTATCGCTGCCTCATGTACATGATCGAAGCGTATCCTTGCGGCCAACAAGGTTCAGAACGACCGAGTAGGCTTCCTTTCTCTCTATTCGCGATTTCATTTTCCCGGGAAGAGGACCGTTCACAGGCACCCTTCGGTAAACGATTCTCCAGTCCCACACACGTCGTAGCAAGTACCCCAAACGCGGAGAACTCATTGATGTGATCCTCGTTCTTTATCTAGGGTCACCATCGTGCGAGAGCCGCACCGGATCGTATGTCTGAACGTGGGGAGAACGGCGTGTTGCGAGTTATCAGTCATCTAAAGCACTTCTCCCCCGATCGGGCTGTTAAATTATCCCCAGGGAAATGAATCTCAAGGCGACATCATATCGTCGCCGGTCACGAGGCATTTTTGGATACCCGATTCTCCATTCTCTTTCTTTTTTTCCGTCGGGTTGCGAATCGCATGAGTGACCTGCCTGTATGTGCACAAGCCGGATCCTGGACGATACCTGTGCGAGTGACCCGCCGGGGATTTATACGCATTGGATGTATCCCATTGTCTTTGCGTCTTACCTTTTCTAGCGTGTGTGGTCGGCGACACCCGATCAAAACAAGGATCGCAGCGTACTTACTACAAAGGACGATATCAAACGGCATGCACAGCGGCGGTGATCAGGACGCTCCGTTGACTGGGGATAAATAAATAAATTGAAAAAAAAGGATGCACATGATAGCGACCGATGAATAAAGGATTTCATTCACGAGAGAACCTCGCCTTGACCTTCTGCATGGTGTGCGGGTCACTGCATTGAACGGTGCTAACTAGTGCAGGCGATACGCGATGGCGGCCTGTGCTTGCAAGCGACCCTGCTGTCAGAGAACTGTCAAGGCAACGATTCAATACCCGTGACCCTAGCATTGTGGGTCCAGAGCTCCAAGCGATGGGGGCGTGATGTGGACAGATGATCAATGATCCTTTTATTGGACCTATTCGGGGCTCCACTGGAACAAAGCTCGATGCAACGCGTCTGAGGGCACATTGCAGGGATGGGCTTGGCGTCCAGACGCTGTGAATGTTTGTCGTTGCGCAGCGGAAGCATTGTCCGGTGTGAAACACCCATGTTGCGAGTTCCACGACGCTCTCGGAGACCTCCCAAAGGCAGAACGCAAATGAGTTACGGAAAGTACATGCGTTGCACACACTATACCTCGGTATGGATAGCTGAAACTTTAATCTCGAGTATATCTTTCGAGATATGAAGCTCTCTACATAGATGAAGAGCGTGAGATCCGAGAAGAGGAAAACTGTCCGAGGAGATCGCATTCGAAGCCTACGTCAAGCACAGCAAGCCTTGTGTTGGGCTGTTGCCTATAGCGAGTGGTCTGATGTATTAAACATATTTTTCTCGAATGATCGAGAATCGGCCGGTCCCGCGAATTGCTGCGTGCGTGTCCGGTAAATAAGATGCTGCGGAGCGCATGGCGCAAGCAGCGGACATGAGTATTTATTGTGAAAATACGACGCTCTACCGCAGCAGTGGTGGCATGAGCGACGTGGCAAAAGATGTACAGGGTGGTCGTAGTGGGGACGTAAGGAGAGTGGTCACGCGGTGATGGTGGCATTCTTGCCCCCCACTCCTATCAGCAGGTGATGCACGCCGATCTCATGAAAACAACAAGGCCAACTAAAAAAGGACACGTGGAACCGGAGCAAAGGAGTTAAGGGAGCGGCCGACGAAATGGTGGCGCAAGCGTTGGCCTCGACACAACAACGTTGGGCCAGGTACACCTTTTAAAGTTCAGCCCAGATTCATACTCCGATGAGCCATAAATGGGATCGTCTTACGCCCAAGCGGGCTGTGCCGCGTCGGAGAACAAAAAGTGCTCCAAAGCCGGCTGACACTTGATCAGACAGTCAAATCCCACCCTCGATAGCCTCGTTTTTTTTATTTCTTCCCTTCTCCCTCTCGACCCCAACGCCAGCCATTTCCCCTCTTCGTCGCTCTCGCAGCGTCGACGCCTTCGTCCATGTTACTCGCCCGCAATCCCGTTCCCCTCCCAATGTCCCCTCCATCCTCCCACCGTCGTCACCCTTCTGCTCCGCCAGCCGTCGTCGTACAGCCTACCAAAGTGCCCGGCATCCTCTCCATATCAAAGCCCCTCCGTGCAGACTCGCCTCGCCAACATCAGTCCCATGGCCATGCACGTCATTCACATCGCTCCCCAAAGCCAAAGCAGGCTCAGCCTAATAACCGGACGACTCTCGACGGGCCCGCCAAGCTCGCACAGGAGAAGCACTCGTCCGACGTCCCTCTTCCCCCCGTGGTCGAGAAGCCGGTCGCACATCCGCCCACTCCCATCCCGGACAAGTCTCCGCGTGGCCGACAAACCAAGGCTCCGAAAGATAAGGGTGCGACAAGGTAGATCTCGTCACACCTCCACTTCCCTTTTCGTCTCATCCCACCCCAGGAGCTCTTCCTCTCATGGTCAATCACGACGCAACAACGTTCGCCAACCTTCACCTCCCATCCACGCCTCGCAGGTAGAGGGCCCCATTTTGTCTTCAGCCCAATCTTTCTCCCATCGCAACACCAATCCTGCGACAAATTCGTTTGATCCCTTCGTTGTCAACTCCGACTCTGATTCCGATAACAACTCCCGTGCTCCGTTCCCATCCAGTACAAAGCTGCCCCCGACCCTCGCCGTCCCACCGTCTGGCAAAATTGCCCGCCGTCGAAACCAGATCGCACAACCGCCCGTAACACCTTCGCCCGCATCTCGTCCCGTTCCTGTTCCCAGAGGCAAGCAACCCGCCCATCGGAACAATCTCTCTCGATCAGCGCCAAACCCTCAGGCGTTCCCACGCATCGAAAAGAGGCGGGCATCCGCGGCTTATGCAATGGATTTCCCGGTCTGTGACGATACCACTGACGTGGAGGATACCTCTCCTCCCTCCACCCCCACACGAGAATTTTCTGCGGACACCGCTTGGCAGCGCCTTTCTCTAGACGGTCCTCGCACAGCACCCTTGTCTTCTTTCAACGGGTTTTCTTTTGCCAACCCTGCGGACTCGACACCCTCGCGAACACGTCATCATCATCGCTCCCCTAGCGAGGGCGTATTCAACATGTCCTTTGATGAGGATATGTCCACAACTTCCGATGCCTCGGAAGAGCTCAAGAAGCTTTTTGGTTTCCCGCCGAAACGATTCGGCTCGGTTGGGCCCAGCGCCACCCGTGCTGGCAAGGACAAGGCCGGGTTTTTCGCGAGTTCCGTGTTCCAGAACTCGCCTAGCCCGGACGAGTTGCCTCCTCCCGCTTTCTGAGCGGTCCTTTCTTTTTCTTTGATTCTCATCAAAAGTGTAGAGGTAACTCATTTCACTGTTCAGCCTGTCCGTGACTGACACCGCTGCAGCTTAGACTATTCGTATTGGCGAACAGCCCCATTAGATTAATATCACCTCAGCGCCGACATAATGAGTCCCCTGCGCCCTCGGAATGTCTCACCTTGCCATCCCCACATTCATCCACAAGTCGACTCATTCACCGCCGTCGACAGTGGCTTTCCGGGACGCCCCGTGTCTCATACCGTTTTTTACCGATATCATTATTCATCCGGCAACTTCCGGCATTGGTTCTTCCATGTGGTCTTTTCTCCTGGGGCTGTTGGTATCCACGCTACGTTTGGCGTCGTCCGACGAATAGTGTTCCGCTCTCTGCTATGGTTTGCATCACTCGGTCTTTTTACTGGTCATGGTCACTCGCACAGGACACACTCGCGGTTTTCTCCAACCCCCGGAACCTTATATCCGGGTTCCGTCTGGCGTCGATATTCATACCTCGCTCGCCAGCGGATTTCACTTCTGGCATCCTCTTTCCATTTCTCCATCTATTTCCTCTCCTCAATGTGTCAGTATCACCGGCTCATTTCCACATTGCATGCTTTCGCCACATCGCACCACGCTTCTTATTTTGGTTCCCGAGACATCGGGTCTGTATAAAAGGAGTTGACGAGGCCCCACATATATTAAAAACAAATCATCCACTCAACCCTCGGCTCAGCTATGTGTATACGATGACCTTGCCGTCGTTCAGGTTGCGCGCCACGATTCTTCTACCAACACAACTATCCGCCTCCCTCTGCTTATTTATGCGCGGCTTTGCGTAACGCGTGCAGGGCTCCTATTTCTCCCCCTTTTTGTGTTCTTGGATCTTGGGACGCTCGTGATATTTTTCCTTTATCACTCTTTCCTATGCTTCCACCCTTACATACATGTCTCGTTTTTTGGGTTCATGGTCCCCCTAATTTTTTTTTGCCCCATGTCTTTTTAGTGATTCATTGGTGGTTGGGACTATTTATCTCCTTCGTCGCCCACCATCCACTTTTTTTCCTCGCCTTTTTTTTCTTTTCCTTTTCTCCCTTTCCGCCCTGTATCAATATCGACTTGGCCCATAGCTCGGACTATCATATCGCATCATACCCGTCACCTTTGTGCTATAACCCAACCTCCGTTTTCACTTCCTTTTTCTTTTCTGATGTGTATGGTGCGATACTGGTTCTCCGGTGTATAAATTGGACCTAGCTGTACGCCCTCCTCTTTTGTTGCTGATTTTTTGCGCTGACTGTGTCCTCTAGCACATTGTGTTCCTACTGAAATAACGTATACACATACCCCCCTCTCAGTCACGCTGGTGCAACGAGGACCTATCCGTACATATTTGCGCGTTAGTCGATTTCCTCATCCCCTACAGTTTAGATTGCTCGTTGCACCCCGTTTCCGCTTCCTACATATTAGTCTACGCCTTCCATTCGTTGCAGTTTCTTGAACCAGTACACTCCTTCAGACAAAAGTGTTTTGATTGCAATAGAAGTATGTTTTAAAAAAATGTTGGAGTGCCTTGGATCCCGTAAGATCTCGAGTGTGAAGCGATGCTTGAGCGAGGGTGTTTTTTATGCGTTCAACCAAGCTTCAAACTCTTATTTGGCTTCGGCCGAATTCTTGTTCGACATGGCCGACACGCAGCTCCTTGACTCTATTCCATTGGAGGAAAATTCGTCCTGTCAGTGCCTCCGCCGCCATCTGATCGTTGCGATCTAATTAAAATCACTGCCTGGCCACCCAGTCTACAGTATTTCCACTGCGCCATCGGGTCACCCACCTTTCTACACGCGCAGATTCCACCACGATGAACGCAATCGATCGCGAGCGTGCCCTTCACCTCGCCATCGTCGGTCTTGGTGGCGTAGGCTCTGAGCTCATCCAGCAGCTCAGCGACATTCCTTACCCCTTTAGCATCGCTGCCATCTCCAACTCCCGCAAGATGCTCCTCTTCACAGATGGCACGAGTTGCTTCGTCCCAAAACGGGGTACCAACGCCATCGACGATCCCAGTGCGCCAGCAGCGAGCATCGACGCCCTGCTCGACGCCCTCTCTGGCCTTGCGCAGCGTAAACCAGGCAAAGTCGTCCTCGTGGACAACACGGCCTCCCAAGCCGTCGCAGAAACGTACCCGCGTTTCCTCGACGCAGGCATCCACGTCGTCACGCCGAACAAGAAGGCGTTTTCGGGCAGCCTCGAGCTGTACAAGCGTATCGTGGGGTCAGTCGCCGATCGGATCCAGGGACGGGGGGTGTTTTACAACGAGGCAACTGTCGGTGCAGGTTTACCAATCATCTCGACGCTCAAGGATTTGGTGAACACGGGGGACAAGGTGCGTGTTGCTGGTCCTGTGGGTGTGCGTGCGTGGATGTGACGGCGCGGATATTTGATTGGACAGGTGAAGAAGATCGAGGGTGTCTTTTCGGGTACGCTCAGTTATATCTTCAACGAGTACTCCAAGGGCGACCAAGGCGGACCTTCCTTCTCGTCCATCGTGCAAGTCGCCAAGGCGAACGGGTACACGGTGAGCACCCCAAGTGGGACACACTGCAGCGCAGAATGAATGACGCGAGGTACAGGAACCCCATCCAGGAGACGATCTCAATGGGGCTGATGTTGCGCGGAAGCTCACGATCTTATCTCGCATGATACCCGGCCTCCTCGACCTCTTGCCAAATGGACACGCGGACGTCCGCCCCACCTCGCTCGTTCCCGAACCGCTGCAAGACGCAGACGCACCCACGTTTTTGCAGAGACTGCCTGACTACGACGCGGAGATCGCCGCGAAACGGGACGAAGCAGCCAAACGAGGCAACGTGCTGCGTTATGTGGGCGTCATTGACGTCGAGCAGCGCAAGGTTGAGGCCAAACTGGATGAGTGCGCATCGCCCCCTTGGTGACATATATGGGTTCGCTCACTGAACGTGTTGGCACAGATACCCCAAGACGCATGCGTTTGCCACGTCCTTGCAAGGCAGCGACAATATCATCATGTTCCACACTGCACGATACGGAGCGCGGCCGCTCCTCGTTCAAGGTGCTGGTGCCGGCAACGCGGTGACGGCGATGGGCGTTGGAAGTGATATATTGAAGTTGTTCTAGTAACGCATTTGGATTCGCACACAAAGGGGACCAAGTTGTACGATAACGTCGAAATGAAATATGAAGGTGGGGACCGAGGTGATTGTTGAGCGGGTGGCGCCGCAGGGATACCGCGGCATGAACGTCGAACCGCGTTCATGGCTTAACTTGCCTGTGTCTGAGGTGCGCTGGCACCGCGAATCTGGAACGATTCGCGTCCTATCCGCCGCATGGCGTCAGTCAAGGAAATATGACGCTAATTGATTTACTGCGGTCGCCCCTGGAAGTCATCGGGTGTGTCCAGGTGCGTCCGGACTCCGTTGTTGTTGGCGGCGTTGTTCCACCTTGGACGTGTAGGGGCTTATCTGGCAGGAGTCGAAACATGATCGTTGTCCATGACCTCTTTCGTCTTCATGGATCTAAAACACAACTTTTGAAATCGCGACCGCTTCGGGCCCTTGTGGACAGAGACCGGAGAAGGCTCGTAACATGACGTCCAGGCCGCCAGAGGCTGCCACGATGGCGTCGGACCCCCCTAGTCGGATTAACTAGGTTACCGGTCGAACCCCGAGATGGTCAGGGGAGTTCCAAGATCTGAGGAGTCGATAATATTAATGAGGTGGGTGGAAATCTGGCGAAGTACTTATGTGTACATGTCACGCTCCGGAAGACGGGGTAAATGAATGTTGGTTACCGATGCGGCGACAGTGAGGTGGCCTTATTGTCACACAAGGATAGTTGAAATGGGAACACGAGCGAACAATCACCGTTGTCGTCGTCTTCTTCATCATGGATCATGGGAATCTCGTTACAACGATTACACAACGAATACAATAAAAAGGCTCGACTTCCGAACAAAACGACCCGTGATGAACAAAAACTACATCAAATTGAAAGTGAAGCTAGCGATGAAATCCAGGTCAGGTATGTCGTGTTGAGGTACGTCGTCAAGGGAACTTCAAGATGAACTTCTTCATATACGCCTCCCAGCGGCACTGTGAAAGGTTCGAACCACCACACGCGGCCAGCATCATCGCCGGAAAGTCCTTCATGATGACCCGGAATTGCTTTTGCGTGGAAGTCGTTCCCCGTGCTCGAAATTTCGCGGACGTGGGTTCTCGAGACTGCGTTCTTCGCTGCGTTTCCTGTGCGTCGGCAAGCACCATCTTCTCGACTTTATGATACACCTTGGTTCCCGGATGAGTGATGTTGGCGAGCTTTCCCGAGACGTAATCGAACACGATGTGGACCAATGTCGGGTAGAAGTGCACCATGGACCCGGGCGTGCCGCACACGACAGGACAATCGGGATTCGGGCAACCATCGGGCACTGTACCGTTTGCGTAGAGACATTTGCCGTGAAAGTACGAGGGGAAGATTGCGTGTTCTAATCCACTGTAGGAGGTCTTGTGGTACGCGTCGATCACGGGGGTAAAGTAGCTGATAGCGTCCTGGCGACGGTTTTGGGGTGGGATGATTTGAGCGTCTATTTTATCAGCCTACGAGAACGGGAAAAGGGTTATAAGTATCGACATAGCGAGGACAGACACGCAGGAGTACATGCCATATTTTGGAAGGCATCGAGGATGATGGGGGAGTATAGATTGAGGTATTTGTGAGTGATGTTGGTGATACATTCTCCCTCGCAGGCGACGACGAGCGGCACGACAAGGAGGGTGAAGAGTTGGATTGTAGATATCATGGCAGGCGCGGCGGGCATTGATAGATAAGTTGGTTGAAGGTATGTACTCCCACTTTAGTTGAGGGTATATATGACGAACGGTCACGTGGGTAGTTGGCATGCTTCCCTATAGACAACCGAGAGGAAGACTGCGATTCGGCTGCATGCGTACACATACGCCTTTGTAGCGCAGTAGTTGACGAGGGGAATGAGCAACTAAAGCTGTAGTCCATATCTTCTTCTAAGACACGTACGGTGGGACCACGATTCACTCACTGACTCGTGACAAGATACAATAAAAAGTGGTGGGGCTACCTACCATTACGCCCTGTATGAGTAGGCTAGTCGTAATCTGCTAACAGTGATTGAGTGGGTGACTGAGAAAAAGTAACATATCTCACCTCCCCCTCCTTCATCTCCACCCCCGCCCCCTAGATCATCGAGGTCGTCGCCTTCACCGTTGTCAAAGTAGTTTTCCGCATAGTCATTATCATATTCCTCCTCAACGTCATAGTCTGATTCGGCGGCCTGCGAACCAGCGTCTGACCGCTCCTCGCCGCTTTTTTCCTGGTAGATGCCCACTGAGAACGTAAATGTATGAGATCTGAAAGATCTTACGAGTTCCTCTGCCTCTTCTACTAACTCGTCAAGGTTTAGGCGGGTCGCTTTCACTTTTTTCTCTGTTAGAAGCGCAGACGCGTCAAGACATGCACGCTTGAAATAGAGGGTACACAACCTTTCCGTTTCTTCTTTGGATTGAAGTAACCGTCGAATATTTCGGATGGAAAAAAAGGTGCGTGTAGATCTTTCCGTTTGAGGGTAGGGAGTGATGCGGAAGTTTGGCGATATTTATCTGAATATCGCTCAAGGTCTATTCCAATGAATCAGGACGAGATGGGCACAAGTAAATGCGACCTGACCATTCGGTTTTATTGTTTCCACGACATAATACGGGGACTTGCGCAGTCGGGTGATGAAGGATGTTTGCAACTCGCATATTTTCTTCTCCTCCGTAGAGAAGTCTGATAGCACTGGCAACGGGTCCAAGGGCTGGGTAGAGAAGGGTATCAGGAGGTTGTCACGTAACAATAAACAAGGCCTCCAACCGTACTGGGTACAATGCATCTGCTTCACGTGAGATCGCCTGTATATCAGCAAATGTGAGCCCCATCGGAGGATTTCCGCTTGGGCCAAAAGCGCCACCTCCTTTGAAGCCCCCTCGCCCACCCCCTCGACCTCCACCACGACCGCCTCGAGACATGATGTGCACAGATCAGGGCACAGCCACACACAGCAAAGGGGAAGATTGTACACGTACTTATTCAACTCCGAAACTCCGCTACGGAATATAAAGCGGTGTTGCCCGCTGTCGCGCATTTTCGCGTCGCCCCTTTGTCATTGCCACCACCTCACAAACGTCCCACTCTTGTTCCTCAACCTTTCATCATCAAAAAAATGGACAAGTCTCTTGACGAGGTAAGTAAAACGCGTACACACTGGTTTGTATCCTGTGGCTCACTGCACGTTTAGGTTATTGCCGCCCGCCCCAAGACTCAGCGCCGAGTCGCTCGTCGTACTTCAGCCAAAACACAAGTATTGGGTAACCCTGCAAATGCAGCCGTGCGTGCTGCAGCTCAGAACGCCGCCGCTGCAAAAGTGGTTGCCGCAGCCAACCCTACTTCTCAGCCTGCTGACAAGATCATTGTTTCCAACCTGCCTGCCGACGTTAATGAAGTCCAAATCAAGGTATTTGGTGTTCGTTGTCATGCTCTACCAGTTCCATTGCTGACACGCTTGTAAAGGAGCTCTTCCACTCCACTGTCGGCCCTCTCCGTGATGTCACCTTGCACTACGACAGTGCTGGCCGTTCAAAAGGAATCGCTGCGGTCCACTTCCAGAGGAAGGGAGATGGGACCAAGGCTTACCAACAATACAACAACCGCCTCATCGATGGGAGTTAGTATCGCCGCTTTCTTATCTGCTTTCCTTCCTCTGTTTCTGGGAGGAGCCTCTGAGATGCAGAGGTGATCGTTGCCGTCGAACGCTGGTCGACGCCTACTTTCGAAGCTACTTGGGACGACACCTCAGGCGCTGAAAGTGCGAGTTTGACGGTCTATCTGGTGGCAACCATGACCTGTCCTCGCTGCCACCCTTGCTGCCCCATGCATGTGGTGGATTACAGCCATGGATTCTCAACGAAGGACTGATCACCCTTTGGAATTCATGTTGCCTGCAGCTAGCCATCCGGGCGTACTTTGTGGTGCGGTCATGGGATTTGGTTTTGAGTTCGGTGCAAGGATTGTGGAGCGAGGGTCGGTGTCCTCCAGATCTTCACCACTTGACCAATTTCAGGATTGGGCATGTCATGAAGACTGCACGGCGGCGTCGTGAAGAGTACTTGGAGAGCGGATGAACGACTGAGCGCCTCGGTAACAGATCGGATTATGGGTTGCTCGTATCCGTCCCCTTTTTTGCTTGCCTGCTTGCATCAGAACTCAGCCGACTAATGTTCACCTGCGCCCGTCCGTCAATTATAGAACGACCCATGAAGATCGAAATCGTCGTCGACCCTGCGCGTCCAGCGCCAGCTCAATCATTGGTTTCTCGTGTCGCTCCTCCTGCTGCAACTGCCGTTGTCACCACTACCACCACGAGAGCTGCAAGGTTGGCTTATGCCCTCGCTCGGTGATCACCTTACTTACCGGCGTGCAGGCCCGCTTCGCGTGGTATCCGTAGGGCAAGAGGTCGTGCTAGAAGAGGAGGGGGTGAACGCCCGCAGAAGAGTGCTGCTGATCTTGATGCTGAAATGGAGGTATGTGTTGTGAATGCCTTGCATGTTGTGATGTGGCATCCTAACGACGTGATAGGACTACACTGCGAGCAACACGGTTGCCCCTGCAGTTGTTCCCGCTGCGGCCTAGGTACTGATGTGTTGTCTTGCGGTTCCATGTAATTTCTCTGCTGTCCGTGACGAGTCTCTCGATAATATTTCGATACCTATACATGTCTGCCGTAGTTTAGATCGACTCTGTATTGTATGTTTTGATTTTTCATGACATTCTTCCGAGTTTCTCCTTGGAGAGTTCCACTTTGGGCGTGATTCGTTCCCGTTCCTCGCCCATGGAAGCAGACCAGCTATTGTTCGCCGATAGACCAGAGTGGGCCGACGTTGTCCCCCTGGAGCAGTACGAAGGTGCCACACCTATCGCGCCCATCTTATATATGCCAGAATGTGCGTTTATACAATAACTCTTTCGATCAAGTCATCCTAAAAACTCGGTCCACGATGTAGACAAAGATGCCACAAATTACTTCAGAGGTATCGTCAAGACCGGGGAGAAGAGTCCCAGGGTGCTCGATCTGACAGAGAACATCATCCGTCAGAATCCTGCACACTACTCGGCATGGTGAGTGCTACACCCCTCCTCGGAGCACACGTCCCGAACTGCGCGTCCATCAGGCAGTATCGACACAAAACCCTCATTGCCTTGAATGCCCCCCTGGACGCCGAGCTCCGGCTCATGGATGAGCTCGCGCTCACCTACCTGAAAACATATCAAGTCTGGCATCACCGTCGGCTCCTAGTCCAACACACCAACAACCCCGCACCCGAACTCGCGTTCATCGCCATCGCCCTCAGGGACGACGCCAAGAACTACCACACCTGGTCATACAGACAGTGGATCCTCGCCCACTTCAACGACGATGCCTTGTGGCGCGATGAGCTGGCGTTCGTACAAGGCATGTTGGTCGACGATCTGCGCAACAACTCGGCGTGGCATCACCGCTTCTTTGTCGTGTTTCAATCCGGCGTCAGAAAGGGAGATGAGGACAGGGACGCAGTTGTCCGCAGGGAGTTGGCGTGCGTCGCACACCCGACATTCACGGGGAGCGATTTGACTGATCGTGTGCCCTCTCTCCTAGCTTTGTCAAGGCAAAGATTGCAATCGCGCCCAACAATGCCTCTGCGTGGAATTACCTCCGGGGTTTTCTGGACCACTCCAAAACGCCCTATTCGATCCTTCGATCTTTCGTGACCCCCTATACTGTACCCCATCCAGAACAACACGAGGTACCGGGGGATGTTGTGGACCTTGAGGATCCCCTTCCATCACCAGGGGCTCAATTGCCGTGTGTCGCAGCAATTGAATTCTTGGCGGATATTTATGAAGCTAACGGTGGAGATGATCTGATGAAAGCGATCGAGGTACGACAACATTCCGCTTATCTATGGGTGGCTAGCACAAAGCTAACCTTGTTGCTCACTTCATGTGAAGCTTTGGAAGTCCCTTGCGCACGAACACGACACTATGAGGAAGAAGTATGTGATTTATCTTGTCCGTCTGAGGGGTCCACTTCGGCAATTAAATTGACCTACCTTCTTCGTCAGGTATTGGGAGTATAGAATCAAAGAAGCGTTACAAAATCTCTGATAAATATATGAATAGGCCTGACGTGAATTGTATGCTCGGTATCATCTCCTCCTTTGGTGGATCAGGGAATAGTTATCATGCTCCTGCACCAGAGTCTGTTGAACGCAGTGATCCTCAGGATCACCCTTGCACGCCAAAATAGGCTTAGATGTGGTCCAGGTAGTCGGAGCTACTAAAGTCGTGCTGCAACCTGCCCACTCTCGTCCATCCGAACAACGATCTTGCCAAACTGACTTCCATGCTTCATGAGCTCAAACCCTTGTTCAGCAGACCCTAGGCCCTCTAACACATGGGACACCACAGGGACAATGGCATGTTCCGCAATGAACCTTGTCGCGTCAACGAGGTCTTGATGTGACCCCATCGTCGACCCTTTGTTCCGAGCACGTCAATACAGCCATCCTGTCCACCAACCAAACAGACCATACGGACCGATAAGCTGCTGGTGTTTCAACACCTCACGCATGGTGAATTTGACAATGGGGTTGGCAGTCCTACAACGGAGATTGACATGGAATGAATGAGAGAAACAAGACGGCGTGTGCAATGCGGGTAAACACCTACATGCCGTAGATGACAACTTTTCCACCGGGTTTTAGAATTTTATTGACTTGGCCCATGATGTCGCCGCCCCCAGAGTCGATGACAGCGTCGAGCGTCACGGATTGCCCTCCTTTTGCGAGCAACTTGGCCAGTTGATCCGGCCAGTCTTCTGTAGACGGCGCTCTGAGTTAAAAAAACGGCGGGCGTCGAGGCAAGAAAAGAAGACGAAAACACACTCGCTGTGTAAACGACGCCCCCAGCAGCACCGAGGGCGTTCGCTTTCTGAATTTTGTCCTCGCTCCCGCTCGTGACGAACACGTTGGCGCCTTTGGCGAGACAGAGCTGAAGTGCGATAAGCGCGACACCGCCGCCGATGCCCGTGATGAGGATCGTCTGACCTAGGGCAACGCGGGCATGGACGATGGCGGCTCTTCGAGCGCGTGTCAATACATAGGATTCTGTCGCGCGAGGTGGACAGACCTCCAAGCAGTCAAACCGCCGACGGGCCACGCGGCCATGTGGACGTCGTCGAGGTGGTCCGGGGAACGAACGACTTGATCCCGCTCGACGACGACATAGTCTGCAAACGTGCCCAGGGGTGGGTATTTCCCACCACCGAGGATGCCAAACGTGGACCTGGAGCACAAGTAGAGATGGGTCGAAGAGAGGGTCGTTGTGTGTCACCCACCCTGGTTCTGGCGCGTCGGGGCTGCTCTCCCAACCCCGCATCGGCGTGAGGAACACGCGTTGTTGTAGGAGGGAGTCGTGAGGATCTGCAGACGCGACGACTGTCCCTGGAACCCTCGTACGTTGAGTAACCTCGCTCTGAAAGAGGTCGAATCGGATACCATCTGCGCACCTGCACCGTCGGCCCCAAACGTGGCCCCGAACGCAATACCCGGATATTTCCCAAAACGAATCCAAAGCTAAAGAAGGTGATCGGTTCAACGTCGGGGCAATCCGAGAGGGCTAAAAGGATACCGACATCCCTGTGGTTGAACGCCACGGCTCCCATTTTCACCAGGATCTGACCCCTTTGCAAGGTCGGCATAGGACGTTTCTCTATCACTGCGTCATGATAGAGCGGCTTCCTGTCTGCGGGAGACTTTTTCAGCACCAGCGTGCGCGTTTCCTTGGGTAGTCGTACTGTCATCTTCAAGTTGCAAGTGGCAGTGTGAAGACTCGATCGGACATATGACACTTCGGGCCGTTCAGGGGCCGTGACTCAAGTTCAAATTTTATTCGTCCGCCTCCCTACACTACACAACAAACGCAGGAATTATTCGAAAAGATCGACCACTCCGCGCCTCGGAGAAGTCACCGCAACCACCTTTCCTTCGAAGCTCAACAGTTCC
Source organism: Boletus rubescentipes (assembly GCA_038092775.1). Lineage (NCBI taxonomy): Eukaryota > Fungi > Basidiomycota > Agaricomycetes > Boletales > Boletaceae > Boletus > Boletus rubescentipes. The sequence goes on along the minus strand of JBBPRA010000115.1, from coordinate 672 downwards.
CCTCCTTTGGTGGCGACCGTATCACTCTCTGACGCCCTCCGAGTAACTCCCAATAACTTCTCGACGTTGGTCGTCGCCATGTTCAAAGCGTCCTCCATGCTGATCAGGCCATTGGAATCAATGTGTACCTTTGAGGAAAGATGTCGTGTCATGACAATATCCGCGCCATATGCAAAATAACTCACCCAGGCTGCATCCCATCTCAGGTTGCGCGCGGCCCAGCCGGACAGCTGCACGCTTTCACTGACGCCTTGGTGTCCGATACCAACGGTTACGCCGTGAGCGAATAATGTAGTTACGAGGCTTTGTTCTGTAACAGGCGGTCCTTGAATGCTTCAATGGAATAGCTTGTCAGTCAAATAATCGGGAACGCGTGCAACGAGATGACCAACGTTCGGCGGCCTTCCCAGGTATACGGGAATGGTCTGGGAGGCGTGACGATGACGCCCACGTTCGCAGCTGCGAGCTCAGCAGCCAGGAGGTGCGCTTCACCTGCGCCTACGAGGGTCATTTTGATCGGCGTACCAGAGATCGCCTCGACTTCTTGCTTGAGCTTCAAAAGACTGGCAATGATGTCGGCGTTTTTCACGTTGACAACCAGAGGCAACTTTCCCTGTGCGTATTCGTGTCAGATGGGGGGGACTCTCTGGGAACATCGTAAACGAACCTTGG